>ML107275.1:60971-91054 GCA_003697995.1 Taxidea taxus jeffersonii
CCTCAATTTCTTTCATGAGTACTTTATAGTTCTCTGAGTATAGATTCTTTGCCTCTTTGGTTAGGTTTATTCCTAGGTATCTTATGGTTTTGGGTGTAATTGTATATGGGATTGGCAGTCAAACATTATAATTCATAATTTGATTATGAGAAAAAAGTTTAAAATTTACAAAAATTTATTATTTCAAAGTTTATAACTATATTTGTTTAAATTTACTCTATTTTAAATGCTTACTAAGTCATCTGTTAATATAGTTATTCAATCATTATGTATTAATTATTGTGTTAGTATTTTGCTTCGAATCATACATGAGGCACCATTGTCTCGCCTCCCCACAAAGAAAACAATGCTCAGCCTTTTTGGAGAATAAAATGAATACAACAGAAAATGAAAGTGCCCTGGTAGTACGCTACTGAGTACTGTTACTCATTAGGACTCTGTGATAGCAAGTGACAGAAATGCAACTAACTTACTTACAAAAAAAAAAGTAGATATGCTGGAAAGACAAAAGAGAAGTTCTCACAGTGGAAGGAAGTTCTGTAGTAACCCTGATATCTCAGGGAACCTCAGGGACTAGAGAGCAATTCAACTCTGCCAATATTATCTTTCTACTTGCCTTTCCTCCCTACCTAGCATCATTCTTTACACTACAGACAAGCTTTTTCATCTGATGGAGAATATGGGTACTGTCTGACCTAGATTCACATGTTTCCTATTCTTTGTGCCAGGAAAAATAGAGAGTTTGTTAGTACAGTAAGAAAAATATTATAAAGGGAGTCTGATTGGACAGGCTAAATCCATAAATAGACCAATAACTTTTGTCAGTGGAGCAGGGATATTGTGACTGGCCAACCCAGAACCATCTGTCCTATTTCTTGTGAGAGGCAAAGAAAGGAATCTGAGCAGGAAACAGTAACAAAAAAACAAAAAATTTCCCCAGTGGCTAATCCAGAATATGCAAATTCAGAGGAAGAAATATTTGAGTCTTAAGGAATTAAGAGGAAGAAGAAAAGGAGATGGAAACATGAAGGCATGTTAGCAACTGCAGAGTACAATAAGCTGTTTAGGGCACAGTGAAGAAAGCAGAGTGCTGATGGAGGATAGTAAGAAATAAGGCTGGAAATGTGAATTGGGTCACATTGTATAAGGCCTTAATATTTCAACCTAAAATTTTGGAATTCCCTGCCTCTGACAGAGGATGATTGAGAAAGAAAGCCAGGAAATAATCCACACAAAGCTGGTGAGAGCTTGAGGTGAGGTAGAGATTGTGGGAAGAAAGGAGGAAGGACAAGATGAAGAGGAAATCTGAAGTATAATAATTGGGCTTCTTGCAAAGATACAGGAGCAAGAGAAAAGGTAAAGTCCAGAATAAATCCCAGATAGCCATTCACACTGAGAGAATGGTACCATTGACATGGAGAGATAGAATGTCAAAGGAACAAACACACTTGATTTAGGAAAATAAATTTTTTGATGACCAGTATAAGAAATTTCCTTTGGCAGTTGCATTCTAAGTCTTATTCTGTGGTTTCACCTTGGTCAGCCTGGTATAGTTTTTTGGTACTAATTTCTTTAGTTTTTCTATAGTTCACATATTTTACTATTTTTTTTTTTTTACTAAATGTGATTTGGTTTGATATAGTAGGATCCCAAAGGAAATATTTTAATCTTTTAGTTTCACCACTCAAAATCTTAGAACAGAGAAAAGGGTATGAAATGGTATCAGAAGACTTACGGGTTGATTCTAGCATGGGATTAACTATTATGAGTACTTGTGTGATTTAAGACCAATTAATCATTTTTAAATTGGGTTATTTTATCTGTAGAATGATAACTAAAATTACTTTGAAAATTTAAATATTTTCTGAGGACAGCTGACTCTTAAACAAGGTGGGTTTGGATTGCACAGGTCCATTTATACATGATTTTTTATATATAAATATAGCACCATATTGTACATTTTTTTCTCTTATGATTTTCTTTATATTTTCTTTTCTCTAGCTTACTATTTATTGTAAGGACACAGTCTATAATACACATAGTAAATAAAATGTGTGTTTATTGACCGTTTATGTTACCACTAAGGCTTCTGATCAACAGTAGGCTACTAGTAGTTTAGTTTTGGGGGGAGTCAAAAGTTGTATGTGGATTTTCCACTGCATGGGGGAGTGGGAGGAGGTCAGAATTCCTAATCCCTGATTGATCAAGAATCAACTGTATTTGCTTGGAGACTGAGAATTGATACTATGGAATAAAACTACATTGAAAGTGGAGCCATATGGTACTCTAAAAGTAGCTGGGAAAGAGGAAGAAGAACAAGAAAATAAAAATCTGGCCCTCAATTCATGTCTCCTTGCATGCTCCTGGAAGGTTGGATTTTGATGGGAATTACTACACTTACTGAATCTGCTTCCTTGAGATTCTCAAATTAATCATTAATCACCTCTATTTTTTTCTTTCTGCTTCAGGCTTAAGCCTTAAACTTTATGTAAAAGCATTCTTTCATAGAGAGATACTCTGGACACGTAGAATAGGGATAAAAAATATTATGAACACACACAATTCATAATATTAACCAGGTACTGTTTTAGAGGTGTTTTTTTTTTTTAATATTTTATTCATTTGAGAGACAGAGAGCACAAGCAGGGGGAGGGGCAGAGGGATAGGGCAGAGGCAGACTCCCCACTGAGTGTGGAGCCAGGTGTGGGTCTTGATCTCAGAACTCTGAGATCATGACCTGAGCCCAAGTCAGACGCCCAACCAACTGCACCACCCAGATGCTCCTGTTATAGCTCCTATGTTTTGCATCTATGCAACTACTTAACCATTTCAGTAATGCTATGGGGTTTTTATTTCTCATTTCTGTCTTTTGGAAGGTAAGTACACTAAGGTTAATACTTTAAGTGATTCATCTAAAGTCCTAAAGACAGGGAGTTGATAGGGTCAGTGTTTGAATCCAGGTAGCTGTCTCTAGAATCTGTACAGTGGGCTAGCCCCTGTGGAATTCTGCCTCTTGACAGGCAAGGGTTTAATGCCACTGAGTTTCTGCAGTACAGGAAAGGCTGGGTGCTAAGCTATCTGGTGACTTTGACACATTTAAATTTTTTTATTTTTGGATGAAGTAATTAATGTTACTCCCCTGCTGCATTTACTTCTGGGAGGCTCTGAGTCAGAAGAGAAGAAACATTTAAATTTATTCTTTTTTTTTTTTTAGAGATTTTATTTATTTATTTGACAGACAGAGATCACAAGTAGGCAGAGAGAGAGAGGAGGAAGCAAGCTCCCCGAGGAGCAGAGAGCCCGCTGTGGGGCTCGATCCCAGGACCCTGGGATCATGACCTGAGCCAAAGGCAGAGGCTCTAACCCACTGAGCCACCCAGGCACCCCTAAATTTATTCTTAAAGGTAATTGACTATTAGCTTTCAAGCTCACTACTTCAGATAAATTTTACTGCACATTTAAAAAATTTAATCCAATGGCAGACAGCTGTGTTTGAGTAAACCTTAATTATTAGAATTAGAGAAATGGCTTTCTATTCCATACAGGCACAATGGCACCATGTAGTACATGGAGGTTTGTCTAAAATAGATGCTTAAAGTATGCATTGACAATGAATTATAGACACGGTGAAACATGTTTGCTTCTCAGATTAGTCCAATGTTGTGGGAAAAATGAAGTAACTGATATATTTTAATATTTTATTATTCTCATAACAGAAAGATTCTCTGTTGTGGTGATTGTATTTATTTATACAAACACTCTGTTTTCAGAACCAGTCTGACCCAAAGATAGGTGGGTCTAATGTACACACTGTGCATAGATAGATATCTCTTGTTTTTTGTTTTTTGTTTTTTTTTTGCTTTTCCTTCTATGTTGTTTTGTGGTGATGGCAGAGAACCTTCCAATGTTGGTTAAACCTGTTTTGTCACCATGTTAATACGTTGAAATATCTAACAATTTGGATATATTTTAATTAAATTGTTAACTAAAGCAATTAACAGTTTCAAATTAGGCTGATGTATTGTATTATTATCTCTGTGTTACCCTGATACTATTACACAAGAAAGATCACTATAAATCTGTTGAGCATATGATATGATGGGCAGTACAGCAGTGATATGTTATTGAAAATGAATTTCCAAAATGAATATTATCCAACTCCCATACATTTTTAGTGTCCCTATTATATCATTTCCCCTAAACAGAATTATTGATATTATTTTCCAAATAATCTATTTTAAAGGTAACATAGATTTCAGATGAATTAACATTAAATTAGGATATTAGTTCATCCTTTTAATGATCATATATATAAATAATTATGCAATTATTTTATTATAATTTACAATATACAATTATAATAATAAAACATATACCATATATTATATTACATTCATATACTAATCAAGCTCTACACCCTCATTATTATCCAATTACAGGTTATATCAGAGCACAGATCAAGGTTATCAGAGGTATATTTAATTTTTAATTTTTTTTAAGTGACAAAGAGTAAAAAGAGGGTTTTTAATGTTTTGGTTTGATTTGATTAGGCTTTGAATTTTGATCAGATGAAATACAAATAAGTTATTTTAAAAAAGGAAACCTAAAATCTAGATCTTCTTGCTAATAGATAAGGAGATGCATTAGTAGAATCCTATACAAATGCAGTCTAGACAATGTTACCTAAACACAAGTGAGGGTGAAGGAGTCCATATTCCCATAAACTAGGATAGAATTGTAAGGGACCTTGAAAGACGTAATTTTCAACCATGGAATTTGCTTGTCCTTGTCACCCAAGCTACTTCCTCTCACCCTACTTGTGCATCACCTTAGCTCCTAATCTTCCTCCTGACCTCATTTGATAATTGACCAAAACATAACTGCAAATCTTCAGAAAAGTTTCTCCCTCTTTCAGAACTGATTTTGATCAACTCTTGTCCAAGTTAGCTCAATTTTATATAACCTCTCTTACTAAAACTCTGTAAAATTCCTCCTTGCTTCTTCAGGACAAAATGTTCTTACTGAGCATTCTTGTTCCTAGCATCATTGAACAATGTCTTAGGCCACGGGTACTTGATTTTCTTCCACAAAATGAACAGAAAATTGAGCAATATGTTCACCTAACAGTGTTGTTATAAGAACTAAGGTGACTTTCTATTTCTTTTGATACAAGTTGGGAAATTAATCAAGAACAAGGAAGTCTTATAGTGTAAATGGAGTCATTGTTTCTAATTGATCAAAAGGTATTCAAAAAGGTATTCAAAAATTGATCAAAAGGTACAATAAATATTCATTGAAATGAATGCAACACTTGGGTTCTTCCCTTTTTGGGGGGGCATGGTTGCTCTTAAAAGGCAGGTTAATAATAATACAGAAATTAAAATAAATACAAATAAGCAAATAGGGAAGTGAAATCACAATTTGGATCTGTTTCAAAGATTTAAAAAGATTTACACCAAGATTTAAAGACATTCAAGATTTAAAAACAAAGAAAAGAAAAAATATGAATTTTGGTCTCAGATTCCGCAAGAAAATCCTCATTCACCTTGGGTACTTGGCAAATATCTCTAAACCTCAGTTTTCACATTTGGAACCATTATAATTACAATTAATTGAACTAAATGTGGAAACTTATGTCCATTATACCTTTGTGAATTAGGCCTCTCAACTACAAGGGACTGAAATCTCCTTGAACTGTCTGAAGCAAATAAGATGATGACTATGGAGAAACACTTTGCAAGCTGGAAATGTTTCATATGATCAGCTATTCCTGTGTGAAGAGGAGAAAACTTTTAGAATTCTGCTTACTTATGTGGTGAAGCTAAAATGTACCAGAAATCAAATCTGCCTTTTTTGCTACATGTGATAGGAATACTTCTTGATTTGGTCTGCCCCTAAACCTCCTTCTTTGGATAATATTTGAATTTCCATTTCTTGTGGTAATGGTGAGGCTGTCAATCATATCACCCAAACCTCTCCCAGATGTAGGAGGAGTCTGATTTAAGCCCTCCTTTAGGCCTCAGATGGACTCTTGTCCTGTTCACAGTGATTGTTTTAAAAAGTGGGCACATAATTTAAATTGCTGAAGCATTCTTTCTTTGCTGGGAGGACTAAAAAGATACTCTCTTGTTTCTGAATTCCCAGTGCATGAAGTATGTTAATTATGTCCTGGCAGTGTCCATTTATTTTCCCCACTGAATGGGGGAAGAGAATATGGCCAAAATGCAGAGATAAACAGGGTTAAGTAGAAAGAGTTCTAGGAATAATATATGTGAGTCCTGGATTCACACCTGTACCTCTGTGTCCTCCATGCCTGGTCTTCCTAGTTAATGTGAAATCCAACCTTTATTTAATTTCTTGACTTCCTTAGGTTTCTGTCAACTGAGTATTTGGTATGTATGAGGTTAGGTGAACTTTACCCTCTAGTATCAGTTTAGTAGTTCAGTACTTAGAACATTTGATAATATTAATAGTATTAATACTAATAGGAAAAATGTCTTTCATGGCATGTATAGGTGAGAGTGAATGGAACCAGACACACATTGAGACAGATTTATATAAAAAGTAGAGTCAAATAAGACCACTTCCTGTGTATGTATACACAGTTAATACATTATTATGACTGCCTAGTCTACTTCAATCTTTCTGTTATTTTTAAATTACTAATATTGTAATTCATCCACTAGGGCATTCTAAGGAGAATAATCTTTAATAATTGATACCATTGTATTATTTTGGAAGGGATGGTGATTGCATTTTCTACAATGTCTCTTTGGCATATCTATCTTCCCAAAGTTCATATCCTTGTTGAAACCTTTTCTCCGGGTCTGTTACACAGTGTGTGACATGCTTGTTTAGATTGACTTACAAAATACAGACTTCTAACCAGAGTGTATGTATTGTATGTCCTATATCATATCATGATAAATATCCTTTATCAATAGCCTATGGGACTGTTATCTTTGGAGTGCTGCTGATTTAGTAGTTCATCCCATTTCGCTATGCAATTTGCTTGGAGGGTTCCCTGGAACTGACATAAACAAAAGAGATTACAAAATGATTTCTTCACTATTAATACATGATGTTTATCTGAGGAGAGCTGACTTGATGCATCAGTCAAGGGCATCTTGCAAAACCAGATTGCGTGGTGGCTACCTAACAATGCAGCTTGTCTTTGTAGGATTTTATAGGCATCACTCTGTAGTGTTCTTTGACTTTCTACTTTCTTACAAGCAAATCAATATTTTCCATTGTGATGATCTCAGCAACCTATGATCTCTGTCTCACAGAACATACTAATCATTTCTATGACTCACTTTGTTCTAGAGCTACTCCACACCAGTCTTTCCTATGGCCCATCCCATCTTTCAAAAATGCCTAGATTTTATTTGGAGAAGGATGAGTAAAACTATTTTAATGTAACCAATAAATTTTAGTACAAGCTGGTTATGGCACTGACAATAATTTTTCAAAAATTTTATTTTATTAAGAAGGATTCTATTTTACATCTTCATACTCCAATTTACATTTTCTTTTCTCGTTGTTGTTTGTTTTTAAATTTTGAATGAAATTAAAAACAAGGCAGGTCCAAATTTTGATTGATTTCAATAAGTCTTCTCCTTTCCTTCCTCTCTACCTTCCCCCTCCTTTCCTCCCTCCCTTCCTCCCTCCCCACCTTCCTCCTTCCCTTCCTCCACCTTCCTCCTTCCCTTCCTCCCTCCTTTCCCTTTCTTTCCCTTTGTCCCTTCCTCCGCTTTTTCTTTCCCTTCTCTTCCCCTTTTCCCATCAACTTGCCTTCTTAGGTATGTGAAATAAGACTGAAACTCTTACAGGGCTGAAGGTGATAAAATGGATAATTTTATAGGCAGTGATGTTCTAGTAAAAACAAATAAAAACAACATCCTAATTTGTAGCATTTGCTGATTTCTGTGGGATAAAACATACCTACCAAGACCAATTTCAAACTATCAACTTGCTGTCACTTAACAAGGAACTGGAAATAGACACTGACAATTACCTTAACTAGCTGACATATGCCTTCTCTAGCTTATCACTAAATACGAGCAAGGAAGGAGAAACTGCTCAGTACTTTATAATTGCTAGCCTCCTTGCTTCCTTTAAAGTATACCACGTTTTATTCAATGATAGGCCAAGAAACATTTTCTAAAATTAGTACCAAAATCTAAGACAGGAGATGGACATAAAAAGAGGCTTGTTGCGGGGTGCCTGGGTGGTTCAGTGGGTTAAAGCCTCTGCCTTTGGCTCAGGTCATGATCTCAGGGTCCTGGGATAGAGTCCTACATCAGGCTCTCTGCTCAGCGGGGAGCCTGCATCCTCCTCTCTCTCTCTACCCACCTCTCTGCCTACTTATGATCTCTGTCTGTCAAATAAATAAATAAAATCTAAAAAAAAAGTCTTGTTGCACTAACAAATTCTGAGGAATTGATGCTTATAAAGTCTTAAACTTGAAAAATTCTCAAAACATTGTCATCTTCATATATAAGTCTGAAAAATCACCTGAAGTAATAGATCCAGAGTATATTCCCAAAAGTATATAACAGTTTCTAGACTGATTATGACTTAGAAAAATACTCCTTAAGTTCACTTAGTCATCATTATTATTTTTTTAGATGTGGCAAGGTATGCAATGATGTGAGTCAGCCTCATATGTAAAAACAGAGAAAGAGAAAAAAAATAGAAAATATTAGGAAGAGCAAAAGGCTAAAATTATGGGAAATAGAGGCATAAAATTCAAATAGAGTAAAACATCAAGGTCTTTGAATGCTGCTCATGATAATAGAGAAGATCTTCAATGAACTTTATGAGAGTTTACCAGTGTTTCTCAAAGAATAGTTCATGAACCATCTGTATCAGTATGATAGAGAGACTAAAAATAAATAAATAAATATTATAAAATAAGAAAATAAATAAAAAGACCAGAGAGACTATAAATAAAAACCTTTAAAAATTTAAATTTATCTTTGAAGAAAATAATGAAAATCAAAGTAGGCTAACTTCTAAAGAATAAGTTGACAAAATTAGATTATCTAGATATTTTTATCCCATATACATATGTTGATTCTAAGTGATGCTTACACTTTATACCAAATTCAATCTTTTGCTGTGATTGCCTCTATTGTTTTGATGTTATGTTAGTGCCTGTATCAGTTGTTTATCAGACTTATCCGCAGTGGCTAAAACATATAGGACCTATTTATCAAGTAATAAGAGTCAGGAAGTAGGCAACTGAGGTCAGTGAAATTGCTTAAGGAAATCATCAAAGACCAAGACTCTCACTGGCTTCCTGATCTGCCATCTTTAGCATGTAACTTGGACATTGCTACTTTTCTTGGGAACTTGACCACAGAAGGAAGAACAAAAAGGAAGGCAGTTCCTTGAGGAGGGAGGGAGCTTTGAGGAAGCTTTACTTACAACTTTGGCTAGAACACGACAGCCCCCAGTGAAATTATTTTTTTTAATATTTTATTTATTTATTTGACAGAGAGATCACAAGTAGGCAGAGAGGCAGGCAGAGAGAGAGGGGGAAGCAGGCTCCCTGCTGAGCAGAGAGCCTGATGTGGGGCTCGATCTCAGGACCCTGAGATCATGACCTGAGCCAGAGGCAGAGGGTTAACCCACTGGAGCCACCCAGGTGCCCCCCCCCAGTGAAGTTATTATTATTTTTTTAAGATTTTATTTATTTGACAGAGAGAGAGATCACAAGTAGGCAGGGAGGCAGGCAGAGAGAGGAGGAAGCAAGCTCCCCATGGAGCAGAGAGCCCAACATGGGGCTCGATCCCAGGACACCGGGATCATGACCTGAGCGGAAGGCAGAGGCTTTAACCCACTGAGCCACCCAGGCACCCCTGAAATTATTTTTAACTGTGTGTTTTAACCAGATAAAAGCAGGGCTCTCTTAGTAAGGAAATAATATATCTACAATTATGTTGCTTCTTTATAAAAATGGGTTACAATACATTATAATGATTGCAGAGGTTTTAAAAATTTAGAATGCTCAAGATTTATCTAGAAACTTTATTAATGATGTAGAGGTGAAATTCTCAAAAGGATTCACTTTTTCAGTAGGGCAGAGCAGGGTCTAGAATTTTATATTTTAGACTTCGAAACTATCATCACAGTTCATACTGATACAGATGGTGTATCAAAGATTCAGAATCAGAAACTATAATTATAGGGAAGGGAGTGGATTTAATTTTTTTTTTTCAGATGAGAGGATATTTTGCCGATACAAATACAGATCACCTAACTATACCTTGGAAGTTTGGAAAGAGAGAAAACCCCAGTCCAATCCTCTTTTGAGGTCTTCAGTGTTCGGCTTATAACCCCTTTTTCCCTATTATCAAGTTGAGGAAAAATTGTCAGTGTCTTCAGATTTTATGCTCAGAAAGTAGTGAGGAAGGAAAGGGAAAAATCTTGTTCTACTATCAGAATGAAACAACTATAAAATGAACAATTCTCTTGCTAATATTAATCTTTTATTTGGCATACTCTAGTGATTTATAAGAGTAGCAAGATTTAGCCTCTTCTCATCAAAATCTTAACTGCCTTGGTCTCTTCTTCGGTCCAGTATGGAAAACCAGAAGTACTACACTCTAGAACATTGCTAAAAAGGGAGGAAACCTCCTTGTTCTATTGCACAGAATTACTCTGTCAAAAAAGAAAAAGAAAAAAGAAAGAGGAAAGAGTTATTTACAAAAGGAATATAGGGAAATAATAGAGATTTCTCATTATCTTTAGCAGTAGTAACTTTTTCTGGAAGAACACAGAGACTACAAAACTTAAGTGTTCTCTTAGGGGAGAATGCTTTATGTTCCATCCTCTTTCCACGAGGAGGGACTTCCCTGGACAGTCCTCTTGCCTTTCAATCCTACCCAGAGAAGAAGAGGGACTAAGCTGATTGGAGAGCCTAAAAGAAGCTGAGCCCAAGATCTTTGGGTCTGCCTACTTGGCCTGCTCTTTGCCTTTTCAGGAGGCCTGTGTTTGAGTGGATAAGCCTGCTTTCCCACTTTCATAGAACTGTCAACTGAAACAACTTAACTGTATTCTTTGCTTTAAAAAGCTCCACTCCAGACACAAGGGAAAATACCGAGAATATGTGGTGGTTTTATATGTACTCCGTTGTGTTCTTACTTTGCACTGGCACTAGAGTTTCTTATGAACTAAGCCCCTTATGTAAACTTCATTTTGTCTGATAAAATTTAATATTCCTTATTTTCTAAGTTTTTTTTTTTCTTTTTCAGAGAGAGAGAGAGAGACTACAAGTGTGGTAGGGGAGAGGAAGAAGCAGGTTTTCCACTGAGCAGGGAGCTTGATGCTGGGCTTAATCCCAGGACCCTGAAATCATGCCCCTAGCCAAAGGCCAATAGTTAACTGAGCCACCCAGGCACCCTAAGTTCATTTTTTTTTTTTTTAAGATTTTATTTATTTGTTAGAGAGAGAGAGAGAGCAAGCACAGACAGACAGAGTGGTAGGCAGAGGCAGAGGGAGAAGCAGGCTCCCTGCCGAGCAAGGAGCCCGATGTGGGACTCGATTCCAGGACGCTGGAATCATGACCTGAGCCGAAGGCAGCTGCTTAACCAACTGAGCCACCCAGGCGTCCCCCTAAGCTCATTTTTAACTGAGTTTTCTATCTGCTATTCAAGTCCATTCATGAGCAAAAGTCCTTGAATTCAAAATTTCTCATAGCTAGGCTATTAGTAATTACTGAAGATAAGCTTGAGAGTTCCAGCAGTCTATCAGAAACTTCTGTGAATTGTTTCTCCTATATTCTTTGGTAGAAATCTGGAGTCTCAGACTCTGTTTCCAAATTATAAATCACGTTTAAATACCACTTTAAAAAATCCATGGATTAAACTTGTTTTATACCCTCCTCTAGGCTTATTCCTAGTAATCTGGCCTTAAAATAACTGACCCTTAGTCTTATAGTCAGATTCCTAAACCATTTTGTTTTTCCTCCCTTTCTCCTCCTCCCTCCCTGCCTCCCTTCTTCCTTTCCTTCCTCCCTTCCTCCCTTCCTTCCTTTGTCCTTTTTCTAGCATTTTCCCAATGGATTTCATTTAATCTAATAGCTTCAAATGCCAGATCTTAGCACATCTATTTCATCACCCAGTTGCTACACCCATATATATTTCCTATTACTTATTAGTCATTAACCCTGAAAATATTGCAGGCACCTGGAGCTTAGCAAGCCAAATCTACTCATTATTTCCACCTATCAACCTATTATTCCTCCTACCACTCTTCCCAACTCATCTGCGTTTGCCCCTTCCAGTCTCTAAACATAAAGGGACTTAAGTTACCAAGGCTGAAAATCATAGTCATCCTTGACTCATCATTTTGCTCTTATTTCTAATTCCATGGTCTTGGCCCAGGATCTTATCAAATATAAAATCAAATGAAAACACTTTTCTCCTAGTACCAGTTTATAAGCATATTGATATTAAAGTATGCCAAGGCAAATCTCAACCAAGTATTAATATTGGACCTAACTTTATATGCAAATGAAATACAAGATGACTTTAAATTATTTAATCTAGTTGTTTGAGAAACAGTATGTGAAATCATAATAAATACTTAAGGATTGTTGAGCACTGTGCCTTAAAGTGCATGGAGAGCAAAATAGTTGAAGAGTAGAAAGTGGTCAGAGAGAAGTTAGTACTATGAAACTGGAAATAAAGTCAGGAAGCTCTATGAAAAAACCCTTTAGTGAAATTTTCTAGACAAAGGTTGCTTCCACAAAAGAACCAGTACATTTGGGCACCTGGGTGGCTCCGTTGGTTAAGCGACTGCCTTTGGCTCAGGTTGTGATCCCACAGTCCTGGGATCAAGTTCCACATCAAGCTCCCTGCTCGACAGGGAGTCTGCTTCTCCCTCTGACCTCTCTCCTCTCATGCTCGCTCGCTCTCTCTCCCAAATAAATAAATAAAATCTTTAAAACAAATAAACAAAAGAACCAGTACCTTTTTTCTTTGATAAAAATGGCTATCTGTGCTCTCATTTTTTGAGGTCTACAGGGGTGCTTAAAAATAAATTTAATTTATTTTTTTAAAGATTTTATTTATTTATTTGGGAGAGAGAGATCAGAAGTAGGCAGAGGCAGACAGAGAGAGAGGAAGGGAAGCAGACTCCCTGCTGAGCAGAAAGCCCCATGCAGGGCTCGATCCCAGGACCCTGGGATCATGACCTGAGCCGAAGGCAGAGGCTTTAACCCACTGAGCCACCCAGGCACCCCTATTTTTTTTTTTTTTTTAGTTAACATACAGTGTAATGTTAGTTTGAATTTAGTAATTTTTATGAATTTCTGATATATATAGTTTTGGTTTTTCTTATGAAACAGTCACTCTTTATTAAGAGTACAATAATTATGGCACAAAGTATCATACAGTTCAGTGTAACTTTACAAAGTATTGCACTTTCAAAAAATTTTCCTGTTCAAAGGGTACAAAAGAAGTTTAATTTCACAGTAATTCTCCAAAAGGTAACTCTTTTGGGAAGGAACTTGAAAATTTATTAGAAATAACCATTTATCCTTTTTGAAAAATAAAATGGCTAAAGTGAAAAATGCATAATGTTCTGAGGATTAAACAAATGTGGCAGAGACACAAAGACAGCTGTAAAGGGACAGTTAGGGAACATGTTGAAACAAGGCAATGATAAAATGAGGAGTGGGTATTAATGACAAAAGAATACAGGGCAGGGGAAGGATTAAGGCAACCTTCAATTCTTTGAACACATGCAAGAGGCATAAAGGTCCCGTTAGGATATCATTTATATTTTACGAATAGTATAAGTTAAACAGAGACCACAAAGTGTTGCTTCATTTTGTCTAAAATAGCTTATAAACTTAAGCATGAATAAGATAACAAATAAAACAAAACTGGAGTGTACAGGGAAATTTAAACATTTAAAATAAGGAAACAATATAAAGAAATAGAAGTGACAGTGGTTTAGAATAACCAACTTACATTGATTCTAATCAAGTCAAAAATTAATATTTTATTGTAAATGACTGATATAATTATGTATTAAAAGTCACAAATAATGCTGAAGATTCCTAAATATTGCTATTTAACATTTTAACTACAGAATGAGTATTGTGTCCAAGTTTTTCTTCATTGTTAGAATATTAAATAGTCTGAGGTGTTTTTATTTTTTAAAGGTCAAGCAACAAATGGAAGGTAGAGATAGAAATATTTACAAAGCCATATGAAAAATAATTACCAACTTTTGACTACATAACCATAAAAACTACATTAAAAAGAGGTCTTTCCCTTCTTCTTTTAAACCATATAAGGAAATAAAAGATGTATAAGCAATGACATAGTCAGCTAAGTCCATTCTTTTATGCTAGGACATAAAAAAAAAAAAAATAACACCAGACTTGTATCATGAGAAGTAGAGTAAAATTTGTCACTGCAAATAAATGAATGATCTTAACCAAATAATTTAATACTTCTTAATTATGCTGATTTCCTTGAAATTCCTAGTGTACTCTAAGTCTATAGTGAATCAAAATTCCAATGTGTAAGCAAAAAGGAAGGACAACATTCTATTGCCCCCCCCTTAATTAGCCAAAACAGTGAAACCATCTAGTCACAGTAAGTGCACCTAAGTTATACATTGTAACCTATATTTCACACATATCCAGTATGCATACTGGGAAAGTTTTACAAAGTCCATATCTTATTTCACATTTGTATCATCAGCATCTAGCATAGCACCTAATATCAAATATACAATGGTAGAAGGAAGGAATAAGTTGGAATAATTTCTAAGATTCTCTCTCTGTTCTTGTCTGCCCTTATACTATGATTAACATTTTTTCACCAATTTCATGTCTGAATCCCATCCTTCTGTCTTTTTTTTTTTAAGATTTTATTTATTTATTTGACAGAGATCACAAGTAGGCAGAGAGGCAGGTAGAGAGAGAGGGGGGTGGGGGGAAGCAGGCTCCCTGCTGAGCAGAGAGCCCATATGGGGCTTGATAGATCCCAGGACCCTGAGATCATGACCTGAGTCGAAGGCAGAGGCTTTAACCCACTGAGCCACCCGGGCACCCCTTCTTCTGTCTTAAATGAGAAAGATTATCTGCTTTATACTTTAATGTGACTAAAGAGGAAAGAAAAAGTTGAAAATTGAAAGAACATATTTTGGTGCCATCATGATAAGTGGAAATATATAAATATTGGCAAAAAGTGTCTTACTGGTTATTTTTGTACAATAGAAGTTTTAGTGAAATAAACATATAAAATATTCAATAATGATTTCTTTCCTTTTAAAAAATTTCCAAAAGCAAAAGACAATTTTTAAAAATTTAATTTTCTAAGCTGTAATTAAGATGCTTTTACTAAATCATTCTTAGTCTCAATCATCTGTTGAAAGAGTTATGATATACCCAACAGAATTATCAAATGAAAAAAATGTTCTGACTTAATAAAGGTGGGTATTAAGTGCTACAACTTTCTGAGATGGTATTAAAATTTTTAGATTTTATATTAATATTGTAAAGGATGAAAGCACCAATTTAAATCAAACATTTCAAACAGCCTCATTATCAGAACACATGTAATAATGATGAATGATAGCTCTTTTATTATCTTGGTAATGAGAAAGTGATTCATTTTTATAAAGAAAGTAATTTATGTAATTTAGCAATTTAGAACTTTAAGTGTTCTTCAAAAAACAATAAGACAAAATTAATTTTCATTCACCACAAGATAAATGTACTTTACTAATTTAATAAATTAAAACTTTTTAAAAGATTTTTATTTGTCAGAGAGAGAGAGAAAGAGAGAGGCAAAGAGAGAGCACAAGGGGATGGGGAACAGCAGGCAAAAGGAGAAGCAGGCTCCCCACTGAGCAAGGAGCTCAATGCAAGACTGGATCCCAGGACCCTGGGATCACGATCTGAGCCGAAGACCAAGGCTTTAACTGACTGAGCCACCCAGGCATCCCTAAATTAAAACATTTCTAATAAATACTTTATAGTACAATTGTCTTTTTCAAGTTAGCATTTTGTGAATGCTTAAGAAAGACATAAAATTTACTTATATATTCATTGTGTGTTACTATCATTTTCTGAAATTATTTTCAAAAAAAATGAGAAATGTAGCATATCCCATCCTTATGAATGTCTTAATATCCTGGAATGTGAAAAAATTCTATCTGACAACTAAGTAAGAAATTACAAAACAATACCTTGTTTTTAATTCTTATGGAATTTATTATTGAATGAAAAACCAAAAGATTTTTTCCTCATTTTAGCTTTTTATATACAATGATTATTTTTATTGGTCCATGATTCATCTAAACAAATAAAAAAGAAGAAAAGTTGAGGTTTTGTTTTTAATTTTTTACAACTGCCATTATACTCATATGCATAAGTGTTCACATTTTGGTATAAGGTAAAAAGAGAAATTTGTTACCAACTTATACATCTCTCTCAACTGTCCTTCCTTTACCTCAACATCCATCAGCTGAAGAATGATATTAAAATATTCAAATTGACATGTGCCAGTGTTGCTGTGGAGAAAGGAAAAAAGATACCAGTAGACAGCAATAGTGTATGTCATCATAAACAAAACACTTCCATTTTTTTCCTATTAATGATTTAGTGCTCTCATGTTAAAAAGATAAACATAAAACAATAAATGGAAAGGATGTGGCAAATCTTACATGATCCTTGATCATAACACAAAAGGAATATAGTTCTGTGGGATGCCTGGGTGGCTCAGTCAGTTATGTGGCTGCCTTTAGCTCAGTTTATGTAGCTGCCTTTGGGATTGAGTCCCTCATCAGGCTCCTTGCTACTTGGGGAGTCTGTTTCTCCTTCTGCCCCTCCCCCAACTTGTGCTCCAGTGTTTTCTCTTTCCTAAAAATACATAAAACATAAAATCTTAAAAAAAAAAAAGAAGAATACAGCTTTGAAGAGATCTTTTCCTTCAAAACTGAGAATGAGGAGACTTTAAAAAAATGTGTTTTTTTTTAAGAAGAGAAGCACAATGGAGGATATTACAACAAAAGGAGACAAATCTAGAAAAAACATGGAATTTAAAAAATATATGGATATGAGAAAATTGATGAAAAATATCTTAAGATTCCAGAAAGTAAAAGTAGTACAAAGCAGTAATATGGTTTGGATTATTGAACATCAATTATTCAGCACAAATATTTGACTATTAAATAGGCAATTATTTAGTTCTCAGTAGCTCTGGATAAATCTTTATACACACATATGGAAATTTAAGAAGTGAAATTTCTTGACAGAATTTTGTTATACCATCATCCTAATGAAACAAAATATGAACACATTGCTTTAAAGTCATAATTGAAATAAAACCACAAAATTTTAAAAAATTTTCTCAAAAACTTGAAGCACCTGAGAGAAATTTTGAAAGCAATGTTTGGCCTCCCAGTTAAGAAACAAAAATCAAAAGCAGAGAAAGTGAGCATCTTGTCTTTTCCTAGTCTCAGAGGGAAAAAAAAAAAAAAAGCCAACAGCCCTTCGCTGTTGAGTATGCCAGTTAAATAACATTTTTAACAATTTTTCAATAAGATTTGTATAAAGTCTGTACATTTCATGCTAAAAGTAAACCACTTTGGGTAAAATTCTTTTATGTGAGGTACTCAGACTAAAAATGCATAGAAAATACTTTGTGAAATATCTTTAATGAAATAGCACTAATGAAAAAATAAATAAAATAATACTAACAGAAAGTGAAGGCAGTGTTTGGGTCTGTTCTATAGTGTTCTGCTTGCTTGGTTCGCTGAAAATGAGTCCTGAAAAGATGACTGCAAATGCCAAGTGGCTCATCTAAAAAATGGGAAGATCCATGTTTAGTGACTCATTGTAAGCAGGTCCAGAATATACAAATATCAGTACTGTACAAGTCAGGTGATAAAAATAACATAAAAATTATGAATGTCCAGGGAAAATTGGGACTTGGAGCATTCTGATCATGCCCCATTACACCATGATTATGTTCAGAGTCTTGAACACTATTTTTAAATGAGTAATCTCTTCTGGGAAATCTTAATTCTCTTAAATGTATGATATATATTCTTATTTTCTTCTTAATTCTCATATTGTTCCTCTATATTCCTCTCACTATCTGAAGTTTCATATTATTCAAAGTTCTGGTATGCCAATCTTATTCTTTTTTCTAAAATCTTAATTCTTGTGAACTCAGAATTTCAGTATGCTAAGAAGATGATTTCCAAATATATAGTTTCAGTCCTGAGCTAAGGCTAAAATTGTTAGATAATTTCACAAGGTAACTTGATATGTATAGATAGAGTATAGAGGTATATGTATTTATAAAATATATAGATACATACTGACCTGTATGTATGTTATGCCCAGATCATAAGACTACCACCAAAAAGACCACCGAGAGCCAGACGTTCCGAAATGCAAAAGCAAGGCTTTATTCAGGCGGGCTGCAGCTCGGCCTCGTCCTACACACCGACGCAGCTGAGTTCAGGAGGAGGCGCCCGCTGGAATTTTACAGAGATTATATAGGCAATACACGCAAAAAGTACATAGTCACATAGTTACATGTGTAGGTGACCTTGAAAATGATGGGTGTCTGAGGTGACTTAAGCTGTGTTGTCTGAGGAGGGTAGGTCAGTTAGGAAAAACTGCTGACAGGGGGTTTTCCTTACTGGTTGTTTTTCTATCCTTTGTTAGCATATAGGGCAATAACCCCGACTGGCTCGCACTTGGTCCCTCCTTTACATATGGAGTATCACCCTCTATTGGTTCATGTCCGATTCCTTATTTGCATATGTAGGAACCATTTCTATTGGTTCTTGTCCCATCCTTTACTTGCATATGTGGGAACCGTTTTGGAATGTCTTCAGCTTAAGGTAAACAGCAAAAGGGCTGCCGCCTTGAATGGCGTCACTTTGGCCCTTCAGTATATAAATACACATATATTATAATATATAATATATGTAATTATATATTATATTAATATATGATATGCAATAATTGTGTATATATATAAATTTTTATAACAATGACATACATGTGCCTTTTCTGTTAGAATTATTTTAGAGCTTCTAGCTAATTCTTTAAAAATTGATTTTCATTTCTGAGGGAGATAACAACATACATTTACAAAAATTAATGTCTTTATGAGGAATAATTTACATGTAGTAAATAGCATATACTCAAAATGTACATTTGCTAAGTTTTGACACATGTATACACCCCTGAAACCATCAGCACAGTCAAGATAAGGCTCATATTCATACCTCTGCTGAACTTCCTGTGTTCCATTGTAATCCCTCCATCCTGCCCCTGCTCCAGCATCTCCTTACCCTGTCATCAGGCAACTGACTGATCTAGTTTCTGTCCCTATAGTTCGATTTACACTGTCTAGAATTTTATACAGATGAAATAAAAATGAAACCTTATGATACGTACTCTTTTGGGCCTGGTTTCTTTCAACTAGCATGAATATTCTAGGATTCCATAATACTTTTGGTCGTATCCACAGTTTACTTTTGTTTATTTTTTTCAAGATTTTATTTATTTGACAGATAGAGATCACAACTAGACAGAGAGGCAGGCAGAGAGAGAGAGAGAGAGAGAGAGAGGAGGAAGCAGACTCCCTGCTGAGCAGAGAGCCCAACTCGGGGCTTGATCCCAGGACTCTGGGATCATGACCCGAGCTGAAGGCAGAGGCTTTAACCCACTGAGCCACCCAGGTGCCCTGACACAGTTTATTTTATTTTTTTGACTTTATTTTGCTAAGTATCTCACTGTATGAAGATAGCACTGTATGAAGATAGTATCAATCGCTTCATTTGCTGAAGGACATTTGGTGCTTTTCAGGTTTTGATTTTTACAGATAAGGCTGTTATGAGCGTTTGTGTATAAGTTTTATATAGACATATGCTTTCATCTGGGTGTGGTTCGATGTGTATTTAACTTTTTAAGAGCTTCCACTTTACACATAGTGTAAGAATCTTAAAATAGTATGCTTTTTTTCTCCACCTCCTGGGCTTTGTCTGTTTTTTCACATGTGGTATTAAAAGGCCACACTACACTAGTGAAAGATAAGCAGTTGAGTATAAGTTATTTTATTGATTTGACCATACGCATAACTTAGAACTCTCACTGAACATGGCTTCTGTTGAATTTGCTATGGCTATACTCTCCAAACTGAATCACATAGGAGTTACAACTCAAAAGGAGAAGTTTGCAGGCATGTATGTGTGTGTGTGTGTGTGTGTGTGTGTGAGCGTGCACACACGTGCGTGTGTGTGTGAGCGTGCACACACGTGCGTGTGTAGGTGGTCGTGGGCTTCCCTAAAAGCCCAACAGAAATAACTATTGCACTTCGATCACATCATTTTGGTCATATTTGATCAACCAGGGTCATTGGTGAGATCCTCAGGATTTTTTTTTTTTGCATTTTTTTTTAATTTAAGCTTTTTTTAAAATTTAAACATATAATGTAACCCCACCACCCTCAGGATTTTTTATTGTTTTTGCTTATTTTTCTAAACCATTAAGTGTAATACAGCAGGCGCACCCAGCGCTGATTTATAGTTTTGATTAAAGTGAACTGAGAAAGCACTGAAAGATTGCTTAGCAACTCATGAATCTCCTTTTTTCATAATTAAAACAACAGAACAAAAGGCCTTTGATAAATCAAATACTTTTTAGGCAATGATTTTCAAGATCGCCCAAGGAATGTCCTCTACATCAGACCCTGTGCCACAAGGTTTTAACACGTGTTAAGTGAAGATGTAGCCTTTATACATTAGACAATGAGAGTCCAAAGGTTTTATCGCTCTGGTGGAGGGTCAAAGTTTCAACTACTTTGTAGTTTTGTTAGTGGGTGCTTTGAAAGAAGGAAGCCAGGAATCATCATCAAGAGAATGTTATATTGGGTTCTGGGATGGCAGTGAAATGTGGTGCCCATCCGCTGATTGGGCAGCCTTTGATGGACAAGGCTTCGCTAGGGGAAGTAAAACCTCCCAAGAATATAGTCAGAAGTCAGAAACAAAATTTAAAAAGCAGATTTGAAGTGATCACATAGCCCTAAGAAATGACGGTAGCACAGATTTGGCTGAACAGAATAGTCAAAAGCTTTTTGCAGGGGAAAAAAAAGAGCAACAGGAATGAGAATAGCAGGGCTCAGTCAACGAAATTATGCAAAAGAGGGCAAAAACAGAGTGTAGTAATGGACTTAAAAAGTAGGACTAAGGAAGTTAGCAGCAAACTCGAGTTACAGGGTAAATGGAAACTGATTAGGCTGCAAAGGGAATCTGGAGGACTTCTACGATGTACCTAAGAAAACTGTAGCTTAAAAAAACATACTGGACAAATACATAGGCTTGCCAGATTAAAGAACGATTACCACTGAGATATAATCAAACAGCATAAATATCATTATGTATACAATGAGTTCTGTTTTACCTTATTTATAAATTTAGTCCTTTTCCCCCCCCCCCCCAAACACTGGTCTCACAGTCTTAAAAAAGTCTGTTTTAGAAACAAAGATCCTTTTGTTGAAGAGCAACTTCTGAATCCAAGTGAGACCATCCTTGTAAATTCTTATTGGGCTGAATTTCTTTGTAGCCCACCATTTACCCATGAGAGCTCACATACACAGCACAACTTTCACAAAGACAAGTACTAGTATGGATATGCAAATATAAATGGGAACACACTGTGTTTTTCAAAGTACTTTCCAAACTTATTCCCCTACATTTTTCATATTTTAGTCGTGACAGTGCTTTAGCTACTCTGTTTGATAGAGATGCATTATGAGTCAAAATTAATCAAGCTTTTAGTAGTTTTAATCCTTTCTTACTCAGTAACTCACTGTACTGCATTGATGGTCCTTCATTAATTTAATTACACACTACATAACTTTCTTAAAACTATAATTTTAAGACATTCATAAATAAAGAAAAACTTTAAATGCAAAGAAATAAATTCTAAAAGAGAATTTGAGAATCTATTAACATTATCCTATACAATATTCTACGAATAATTCTATAATCCAAAGAAGGCATTTGTGTGGTTGAGTTAGAACAGAATCTGAAAGGTTCTAATAAATTTTATCTGCTCCAACATCTTTGAGAAAAAGGAGATCAAAATATCTACCTGTGAACTTGAATAGGGAGGTATTACTTTAATAATAAGTAAACAGAGAGCTCTGTTATAAATAATTGGTATAAAATGTCCTGCATTTATATATTACATAATGTAATGGAGTTTAAAAAGACACACACCAAACTATGTCTTTTTTTTTAAGAGAAAGAGTGTGGGGGAGGGGGGATTTGGGGGAGAGGTAGAGGGACATGGAAAGAGATGCTCCATGCCACCAGTACAGAGCCCAATACGGGGCTCTATCCCTGACCCTGAGATCATGACCTGAACCTAAATCAAAAGCTGGTTGATTAACCAACTGAGCCACCCGGGCTCTACGAACCTAGGTCTTTTATTTTCAAGTATGTGCATTTTATAAAGCATACTCATAAAATACTGAGAATTAGATGTTTTCCTGGATTGTTTTTTATTACAGATATTGGTGTTTTCTTTTGCAGTTCATAGGCTATTTGAAATTAAGCATTTAAATTATAGAAGTGATACATGTAAAAATTATAATAGGACATAAGAATATTTAACAATAGATAATTCCATTACTCAGAAAATTCCAATGGTTAAAAAAATAAGAAAAGAAAATTCCAACAATTTAAGGAGCTCTGTGCCAAGAACTAAGGACCAAAATCAAATATATTACTTATTATGCCACAGTTATTAACAATTACATTTTATTTTGGTGATTTTCTTAAGTATTTGTGACTTGACTTGATTAAAAAGCTCAAATGTAATAAACAGCATTTAAAATTTATTTATACAATTATGTGGTATAAAACCCATAGTATGGCTAGAGATCAAATAATGGAAATGCGATCATAATGAAATTTCCTGCAGTAATGAGAATCTTCCAAGTGGCAAAATCTACTGGGTTCTCTTAATTATTTCAGATTTTATTTGTTACATCTGTGTTGTACTCAAATGCTACTTCTTAAACCCTGTGCTCTATTTCTTGGATTTCTTTTTTATTTGCCCTTGGTATAGCCTTAAACCATATTTTTATATAGCTTGCTTTGGTAGTAAATTGTGTGTGCATATTTCAGAGGGTGTTTACTTTTCCTTCACGTTTTATTGATAAATCAAATGTGTATAAAATTCTAGGATTACTTGGGGTTTTGATCTTCGTTACTGTGACCTTATCTTCCAAATATATGCAATTATTGAGCTGTTAGTATTTTTCCCCAAAGGCAGTCTGATTTTCCTTTGTTTATTCATTCACTCTGCAAACATTTACTGAGTTCCTACTAGTATTAGGAACTGTTTTAGATGCTGGGGATTCACCAGGGACCAAACCATAGAAAAAATTTGAACCTGGAAAGTTTTATTAAAAATACTGACTCTGAGACCTGTGGAGACTGAATCAGATTGTCTGAGGAGTCCCGTCTGAGAATCAGTATTTTCTGAAGGCTCCCTATCTAACCTTAACGTGCCACCACGGTTGAGAAGTACTGCCAGAAGGAGGTTGGGCCACATTGCTCTATCATCTCTATCTCATAAACCCACTTTTCTGTTTGCCTGGCAATGAGGAAAAGAAGGACAAGTGTTTAGAATGAGTTCCTCAATGAACACTTACAATGATTGCTGTTGCCGCAATTGGTATTTGTTGATACTGAACTTATCTTAAACTCCCCCGTGGGAAATCCCTTACCTCCTCCTGGGTGTCTTCAAGGGCAGATTCCTCTGTTCTGATTTAAGAGTTTACCTAATTCCATTAGCTATTTTTTGGGAATTTTTCAAAATTTTGTTTTGTTGATGGCAAACATCCTGTTCGCCAGTATCATAATGGCTTTGAACTTTGTCAAGCGGAATTTTCCCATTGATTCTTGTGGGGCAACTAAGTTACTTTTCTTTAACATATTCAATAAACATTTGGCGAATCGAGTTATCAGTAACCCTTTACCTTAGAGTTAAAAATTTGTTTTAAATATGTACAGATAATTTTACTCAAAGCTCCTCAAAATAAATCTTTCAGCCTATCTTCTTGCCTTGTAAGAGATTTGTATGAGACATATCCTTCTTGAAAAAGTAACTTATACTCAAGAGGAGAGAACCAGAGTTATCTAACTTTTCAAGGGTCTTTATTATTTAAAAAAATCTCTGGGAGTGATTAAGAACTGTTAGGGCACCCTAATCCCTGTGTATTCTGAGATTTAGCATGAAATGTGCAAAGTATTCTGCTTGTTTCATTAAGTCATGGTAATATTTTATTGCATCTAAGGAGTTAAATGGTCCCTTCTTTGCCCTGTCTTATGAATGTGCATTTCCACTGTCTGAAATTTTCCACATTTGTAGCAAAAATTATGTTCATCCTCTTCATTTGACTTTAATATAACAGAGATTCAAATGGTCTGTCAGCCTGACTGATCTGCTGATTATTCCTACTAGCTGCCTTTCAATTTGCCATGCTCATTCAAAACTTGAATCTGTTTTTCATCCATTTCAATGTTAATATGCACTCCTGTGGCTCCTACTTTGAAGTCAACGGGAAAATCTTTGTATGAAAGACATGCCTTTGGGGGATAAAGTAATTCAAGTTCTTTCTCAACTGAACTTAGAAAAATTGGGCACAGCTCAGAAATTTGAAATATAGTCTGCCCTTTCTCCTCTTTTGTAAAGACAAAAACATCCTTCAAGTACAATTTTAACACTTGTAGTCAATGCTGTGAAGATGGTGAGGATGTCTTGGTGTTGTATTTAAAAATGAAAATTGACATTATTTTGCTATACAAAATGCTAATTTGAAACCAATATCTGTCTCCTAGGTAAAACTAAGAGTTTAACTTTTCCACAGTTTTCTCCCTCAATTATCATTATTAGCATTTTTAAGTAGTTAGACACACTTTCAACAGGAAATATTAATAGGAGAAAGTAGACACTGTTTTATTCTGCCGCTGGTCTAATTCCTTGCAATTATCAGAAATATTAAGCTATCACCACAGCAAGCTTAGGTTTAATTTACTCAATGACTAAGAGAAATGAATGTTATTCATATCACTCAAATAAAAATTGGAGATAAAAGATATAGAAGATATAAATACAATTCATATGTAATACTAATGTTAATTATCATTTATACTTAAGCTATGTAGCATTGTTCCTTTGAAATTGATTTGGAGTAAAGATCACTTTTGTATCTATCATTAATGTTTCGTATATTATTATTTTCATACTAGCTCAGACACTCCCTTTCCAAAGAGGTATAAGTGAGAAAAAAATCTGGAATATTTAATGCTAAAAGAATCCTAACTGAAAAGGAAATCTGCTCTTTCTGCTAAGTGCTAACACTCCTTTAAACATTTTTTGTATGCCAAGCACACCATCTGTGCTCAATTACTTGTTATTTTGTAATGTCAACATCTGCTTATAAGATAATATATGCTTGCATATATTAAAGACTTGTTTTCCATACAAGAATGTGAAAGTTCTTTGCCTCAGTCCACATGTAATTCATTCTTCATTCTTCTTTTTGTTTCCTCCTGAACAATGCAAGCTAAAATATTAGAACGTCAGAAAGGCAAAGACATGGACAAATCTAACACACATAAATCAAGGATAGAAGGCATTAAACATATGTAGTCTTTGTGCATTCATTGTATATAGATTTACGTTTTATGTAAGTAGTCTGGAAATGTTGGAGATAATTGAATAAAAATTATATTCATACTCACTTATATTTATAACTCAATAAAATTACTTATTTGAATGGTAGAGATCAGATCACATCATATTTTCTCTACTAAAAAGACTCTGCTTCTCTTTTCCATCAAGGAAATGCTGAATCTCACTGTAGGTACCAAACCGAATAACCTCAACTAAGAATAATTTCCCAACTTCACCCACATATGTTAATCTTGCTTCTACTATGCACACACTATGTAGTTACATTTGTATTCATTTAACTGGAGACTGTTTTTAAAATTTTTTGTCAATAGCAATGCATACAGTTGAGAAGTCAAATA
Organism: Taxidea taxus jeffersonii; assembly: GCA_003697995.1. Taxonomy (NCBI): domain Eukaryota; kingdom Metazoa; phylum Chordata; class Mammalia; order Carnivora; family Mustelidae; genus Taxidea; species Taxidea taxus. The sequence continues at coordinate 87,075 of ML107275.1, forward strand.
AAATTAAGACTTTAAATGAAAAATAAGAGCATATGCTTCAGTTCTCACTCAAACTTGACATTCTCCCAAAGACAATTATTCTCAAATATTTCATTCATTTTTTCAGGTATTTTAATATAATATTTTTGAAAATAATATTCTTTTTTTTAAAAGATTTTATCTATTTATTTGACAGAGATCACAAGTAGGCAGAGAGGCAGGCAGAGAGAAAGGGGGAAGCAGGCTCCCTGCTGAGCAGGAAGCCCAATACAGGGCTCCATCCCAGGACCCTGGGATCATGACCTGAGCCGAAGGCAGAGGCTTTAACCCACTGAGCCACCCAGGCACCCCTTAAATAATATTCTTAAAGTTTTATTTCTTAATCTATCAAATTTAGACACCATCTATTCATTTCCTGTTATATAATGAGTGATGATTTTGTCCACTTATTTCAAGTCCCTTTCCCCACCATCTACTAACCCGATGTAGTTGTATCAGAAGTATGCATTAAATTAACAGACCGTGCTTATTTTATTATGATATGTAACTGTGATATTATCTATCCAGGCATTGTTTTGTATTTATTTTGTCTTCATATAAAATAGTCTTGACTAAGTAGTTTTTGACATTTTGACTAAATAGTTTCCCCTAGCATTAATAATTGCATTCTTCTTTTGCTTAATTTTCTAAGCACCTAGTGCTATTTTTTTCTAAATACATCAAAAGATCTGCCAAAGCATGGGAATAATGATCTCAAATGATCTTATACATAAATAATATGTAATTGCACTTTAAAATTTTTTATGTTGCTCTTTCTAAATGATTAACTGCTGTGATTGATCCTTAGCTGTTATCCTGGAGCTCTCCTGCAGAAGTGGAACAATGGTTCTGGATGGATTGCCTATTTTCCAGAAAGTTCGTATTATTCTTTTTGGGTTACTCCCTTCCTTTTTTTTTTTTTTTAATATCCTATTTCAATAGCTTCCTATCTGCTTAAGAATTTAAAAATGAGAATACTCTCTCACGTCAAGAAAAATATCACAGACCTGGAAATGAAAAAAGAAAAATTACTGAGTGTCTTTTTAGTGGAGTTCTGGACATTATCAGCAAACCCTTCAGGGATTTCTGATCTGCAGGAGTATGTACCTTTGATAACCTTCGCATTGACTAAGCTGTTCTATAATTGTGTAGGTGTATAAGCCAAGGTGTACAAACCAGATCCTCATTCAAATGATAGTCTCCATAGTGCTGAGATGCATCCACCTAGCAGGTAGAGATACAATTGATTTTGCCTTGAAGAAAAGATGATCTCAAACATCACTTTGTATTGCTAGAGTTATTAACATTTTTCATAATTGCACATTAATTTTAGCATTTCTATGCAAAATATATTCAAATTCTCCTTTGAACTGATTTAACATCAATTATTGAATAAAATAAAATCTTTGATTTATTTCATATGTTCCTAACAGTAATATGTTATCTTGAAATAATTAACATATTCGGAAATGTCTTTGTTATAGTCTCCTACTAAATTGATAGCTAGACTGGGTAGAAAATTTTAGGTTGCAAATCATTTTCTTTCACAATTTTGAGAGCATCATTTCACTGATTTCTAGCAGATCGTAAACCTATATTTTTCCCATTCATGCAACCTAGTATATCACTTTTTTAAAAATCCTCTTTCTCTGTCTGAAGCTTTTAGAGTGTTCTCTTTTTCCCTAGGATAAGATTTCAGAAGGTACCGTGTATTCAGTAGTTCTTTTTAGCCTAGAAATTCAGGTTTTCCCAGACAAAGTTCCTTTGTTTTCCTTGAAATAGCATGCGGTCGTGGTTATATGTGTAAGCATTAACATCAGACTTATTTTTTTAATATTTTATTTATTTATTTGACAGAGGTCACAAACAGGCAGAGAGGCAAGCAGGGAGAGAGGAGAAAGCAGGCTCCCCGCTGAGCAGAGAGCCTGATGTGGGGCTCAATCCCAGGACCCTGGGATCGTGACCTGAGCCGAAGGCAGAGGTTTAACTCACTGAGCCAGCCAGGCGCCCCTAGACTTATTTTTTTAAAATTTTCCATAATCACAGTCTTGATTTGCAAGAATTCTTTCTCTTAATCTGATTTTCCCTTTTCATAACATAGCCCTTTTATAATAGGAATACATTATGTATAGTTACAACTAGAATAGTAATTAGACAAAAAAAAAGCAGGTAGGTACAAAGACTCAGCATCAAAAGAGTTTGTAATTTGCATAACATGCAAAAATAATCATTTTGGACCAGAGCATCTGGGAAGAGAATTGGTGAGAAGTGGGAATGGAAAGAAAAGATATGGCTAGAAATTGAATGAGCTCTGTTGCTGTCATCTATGGCTTCTTAGTAGATATATCCTCTATTGTATTGTGTTTCTTTAACATCAACAAATTTCTCCTCATAGCTGGTTTTCCATTCTTAAATTCAATATGAAGCATTTTTTTTCTTGCTTCTCCAAACTCAGATTCATTCCTGGTAAACTTACTCTACTCTTCAAAACACTGTTTCCTGTTTGAAAATAAACTTTCACACTCCCTGCCCCCCAACCCAGCTTCTATTCTTTGACATTTCCTGAGAGCTTTAGGAATTTATATCAATTTTGTATATCACTAATGGTGTGATCAGGCAAACTACTTTAATTCCCTGGATTTATTTTCAACATTTGTGAAATAAGGATAGTAATTCTCACCTTAAAAATGGTAGGCAGTATTATATGAGATGATGGGCATTGCATTAACACCTGATCAAAATCACCATGGATTCTGCACACTGTATATGAAAAGATGGGGATAATCAACTAGATTTCCATAAACATCACTTTAATGGAAAAAGAGCCTGGAAAGTTTCCACTTTGAAACAGATTTAGAAAATTATGGTTCTATTAGCATGAGGTACTCAAACTACTTAGGTCATTTCTGTCCATTGCAATATCTGTATGCCAGTGACAGGAGCCCAGCATGTAAGGGCTGTCGAGGTCCTTAGAAATTATCCTGCCCAACCTCTTCTTTTATTACAGTTATATTCTATACCATGCAATTTGGCACCTAATTATATATTGTTTGCATTCTTGTCTAGGTATAATTATATGTCAGTCTCATCCATTTGATTCTTTAAAGACAGGATCCTAACTTTTATTTTTCTATCCCTCAAAGCACTTTTTAGACAATTAGCTGAGCACATTCAGTTAAAATAGTATTTGCTAATTAGTAGGTGATAAATATTCATATGAAATTAATAAAAAATAATGTATTATCCTTCTGTCTTTAATAGCAGGTGGAAATTTATTCTGGTCTCTACAGTATGGAGATGTGGAATATTCCTGCTGGTAAGGGAAGATCGGCCTGACTTTATGATGAATAGATGTAAGTTATTCAGTTCAAAGGAACACCCTGTCCTGTCTTCTTGGAACTGAATGGATAAAAGGTGAAAATTGTCCCCTTCTATGCCAGAGTGGTGGTAGCTATGCTCAACACCAGTTTTTTAGCTGAGAGACGATTTTATAAGCACCATTTGCAACAGAGTCAACATGAGACCCACCAAGGAAGCTTGGGGGGGAAAAGTGAGGGACCTGTACTAAGCATTACACATCCTGAGAAACCCTCAGAAAAATGCTGACAATCATTTGGGGAAAATGAAGAATTTCTGAAATAAAACTAAACAGGTCAGATGAGATTATTACATGGAATGTAAAATTTTGTATGTATAGATATCTACCTCTCTATTAGCTACAGAGAATTTAATAGATGTGTAATTTTGCACCCTACAGTTACTTATGGTATGTTTATTAAAAACTGTCTTTAAGCATGATTTCTAAGACTGTATAATATTCCACTGAGTAGACATTTCATAATCTATTTAATCATTCACCTGTTCTTGGGTGATATTAATCCCAAATTACCACTAAGCTTTTTTTAACTTTTTTGGTAAAAAATAAGGTGTAACTAAATCATTGATTTTTATTAGGTAAAAGT
>ML107276.1:0-14799 GCA_003697995.1 Taxidea taxus jeffersonii
ACTATCGAGTCCTCAGCATCCAGCATAGTATATAATAGATCTAATCTACAGTTATGAAAATAGATAAATTACATATATGTGAATAAATGAATGAACAGGAGCCTAATAACATCTTTATATTCTATTACCATAATAGCATGCCAAAGTTGGCCCTGGTTTCACTTCAGCCTCCATTTTAGTTCCTCCCTATTAAGTGTGTGTTTGTTTTTACTGTTTCTGCTCTTGTCCATCCATTGCTTTCTCTGCCATACCTGTTAATGTTCTGGCAGGTGTCACCTGCAACATATAATCCAATCAAACCCTAGAGGTCAGTGGATATTACCACTGCCTTCGCCTCCTTTCCTCACTGTAGTATTGTCCATTAATTAGTATAGAATTTTTTAAAATATAGTTTTCTTAAACTATTCTGTGTCATCTTTGATAGTTTGGCCAGAAAGGACATAGACTGTTCTATCCAGGTGTACTATAACACGTTGGAAAAGTTGAAAGTGTAATTTAGAATTATTGAGACTAGCTAATCTAATTTAAAAGTTTTTTAAACAGTAGTGCATTATTATATGTAATCAAGCCAAAATTTAAAAGAAAAAGAAATATTAAAATGATCATAGTAGTATGCTAAAAAGTAAATATTCAAATTTTTATGTGTTAAAGTATTTTCTGTGTATTACATTAGAATAAACAAAAAAGAAACAATGATTCATCACTCACCGTCTAGGTATTTATTGTTTAATATTTTTAGCATAAAAAAGTGTATAATATTAAAGTTAATTTTCTTCAGTGATTAAATTTTTATTATTCAGTTGGATAACAACCTAACTAAACTTAAATCAATAACCAGTATTTATTATGTGAAGTATAACATTATTAATTGTACACACATAAAGACATACATATACACACAAATTCATACAAGTATTATTTTTAACACAAGTCCAGTACTTCATGTGATACAATAATAATTTAAAATAATCGCAATAATAATAAATTTTTTTTGGAAATACATTCCTATAAATTCTTAGTTTTTCTTAAAAAGAAACTGTAGTTTTCAGTTTTATCAATAGATGGCACTACTATTTACCACTTTTTTTTTTTTTTTTTTTTTTGCGGCACTATACCTTAAAATATTTGCTAAGATCTGTCAGTTGATCAAATAACACACTATTTGTATTCCTTCTAGAAGTATTCCTTTTAGAGGCTTACTTTTAGTAAACAATTACTATTACATTGACACAATTGATGTGTTACTTTAAAATATTCACTTTCAAACTAACATAGTTTTTAAAACTGTGATAATTACTGTAAAATGCTTATCATCCATAAAATTTCCCAGATACTTTCTAAGAAATATTTCATTTTTATTTTTATTTTTAAGACATTCTGATTTAGCATTTGTGAGAAAAGGGACTCTTGTATTTGTTGGGAGTAGTACTATCATTGGGTGTTTTGTTTATTACTTGCTTCTATTTTAAAATAATCAGTGGTCTTAAAAAGTGATTTAGAGGAAACTTTTAAAATTTGATGGCCTATATTACCTATAAATGGTGATAGAGCCCTGCTGATAGTCACAAATGATCTATTTTCTATTGTTAATCCCTTGTGCAACTATGTAACCGGTAAAATAATCTGTGTTCTGTCTTGAAGCCTCTCAAGTCACTATTCTAGATGTTAGTATAGAGCATTCTTTTTGCTTAACCTCTGGCAAGCTACTTAAACTAATTTGTGTTAGCTGGAAATGTGGAGTCAGAAGCGAAAGTGAACTTCTCAGTCTGCCTTATAATAATCAGAGCCTTCAAATCCATACTGTCTTCTCATTTTCTTTTAGCTTGTCTATCACCATCATCATATTAATCATAACTATCAAGTAACAACAGCATCTTTTAGCACTTGGCCAATATAGAGTCTTTATTTATGGCATTAAACTTCTAGAAGTATGTTTGCTTCATCATCTCAACTAAATTGAAACCTCCTTGTCCTTAATATAATCTCCATAAATATACTGCCATAAATGTATATATAGATTTCTGAGGAAAAAATGCTATTGTATGACCACACCTTTCTCTTTGGCTCTCATATAAAATGATTAATCTAAATGAGTAGCAATCCTGCTACTAAAAGAAAATGTACTCAAGCTAGGACGCGTTCATGGGCTCATTTTGGAAGAGTTCCTCTTTGCACCTTACACAAACTTTTTGGATTTGTCTGACACCCAAATTTCAAAAAGGCTACACTGGTAGGAGCTGTGTTCTTGCTTATACCACCACATTTAATTAATGACCTTATCTACTGTGAGTTTAATCCAAACACTGCTTTCATCATTGTGAGACTATTATGCAGCTGATCCTTGAAGATCACAGGTTTGAACTGCACACGTCCCTTTATATGCAAATTTTTCTGGTAAATACAGTACAGTACTATAAATGTATTTTCTCTTCCTTATGGTTTTCTTAATAAAATTTTCTTTTCTGTAGCCTACTTTATTGTAAGATTGCAGTATATAAACATATAACATGCAAAATATTTGTTAACTAATGGCTTATGTTATCAGTAAGGTTTGCAGTCAATGGTAGTCTATTGGTTATTAAGTCTTTGGGGAGTCAAAAGCTATACACAGATTTTCAACTGTAAGAGTGTTGGCACCCCTAACCTCCACATTGTTCAAGGGTCAACTCTACATGGAGATACAAATACCATGGTACATGTAGAGTGGCCAATCTTTATTAGCCCACAGCCATGTAGTTGATTATTTTTTAGTATTAAAAAAAAAAGTTTCCAGGGTGCCTGGGTGGCTCAGTGGGTTAAGCCTCTGCTTTCAGCTCAAGTCATGATCTCAGGGCCCTGGGATCGAGCCCTGTATCAGGCTCTCTGCTTGGCAGGGAGCCTGCTTTCCGTTCTTTCTGCTTGCCTGCCTCTCTGCCTACACGTGATCTCTCTCTCTGTCAGATAAATAAATAAAACCTTAAAAAAAAAGTTTCCAGTTCAATAAGCAAAATAAATCAATATATAACTGCTTACTGTGTGCTATCTGCAAAATACAAAATTCAGCCTATAGGGAAAGAAAAAGAATTTATGAAACATGGCCCTTGTTCTTTGGATATTTAACAGCAAAGCTCCATATACATCAAGACCCTAAAGAAAGATGCTATGAAAATTAACCTAATTACTTCTAATGAAAAAAAGTATATAAGTATATATATGTGTGTGTGTGTGTGTGTGTGTGTGTGTGTGTGTGTGTGTGTGTATGTGTAGCATTGCTACATTGTGTAGCAATGCAGGATGTTTAAGGTGGAAAAGGTGGAAGAAATTACTGTGAGGTGCAATGCTTGTGGCTGCCTGCACATGAACATGGAACCCAAACTGAGCCTTAGCAAATGGATATGACTGAGGTCAGATAAAATGGGAGGCCCACCCATGCCTGTACTCAAATCCTGAGGGCTTTAAGAAGTAATGTGCTACAAGAGTAAACTGCATTAAAAAAAAAAAAAGGACTGGGCAGTAAAAATCATGTAAATGAATTACAACCATCACTCATAAGAAAAGCATAAAGAGGCATTAATTTGGAGAACTCCTCAAAGCCTAAATAAGGAATGTGAAATGTAATTCTATACTTTCCCAAGACATCAAAAACAGTCTACAATTAACTGAAATACTGCTACAAATGATGTCCTGTTTCATTGTTAAGTTAATTTCTAAAATGTTCTTTCCATTTGGCCAAGTTTAAAAATGATATAAGTATCAAATAATGAAATTGTAGGTACTGATATATTGTACGGTGTAATATGGTATACTAAATGACATATAAGGAGTTAAATGGGTTCAGTCATGACTGGTCATAATTGCCTGCATTATACTAAGCTATTGTTTCATAATTTAAAACATCTTACTATTTTGAATTGAACTGCAATTTAAGCATAATATAGAAGAAATAATTGTAAATAATACATATATCAAATGAAAAATTCAGGGAAACACCATCACCAATAACAGTAAAACAGCACAAGGGAAGAGAATGAACAAATTCATTAATTTAAATGAAGTAAAATGTATTTTTAGAACATATGGGTTAACAAGTATACATGCAAATTTCAAAAGGTGCTTAAAATCTAATTAAGCTATCTTGAGAGTTCCTTCATGCTAAATCTTTAAGATCAAATAAGCCTCATTATCACATTAACCTTCTTTCAACTCTCTTGTTATACAAGTGCCATTACAGTAATTAGTCATTATACTGTTCTTTAAGTGCTGGCCACCTCATGAGTGTTTTGTAACATTACCTAGTACTTGTATACACAGAAATCATCTATGAAATATCACTTCTATGGACAGATGTAAACCAGCCCAGTAAACTAGGTCGTGCTAATCTAAATGTGCCTGTCAATATAGTCATTATAATTTTATGAAGAAAGATAATTTTGTAGTATTTAAAAATAGGATTTAGTACATTCATTCACCCATAAAAGTCCATGAATACATTCACTTATACCCTAAAAGAGTTCTGGCCAAATAACTTTAGGTCTGAGTCAATTGTGGATGAATACAAAAGGATAGTATCTGAGAATGAGTCATCTACCTGAGAGATTTACTCCTATTAACAAAAGACTCCAAGTAACTGATTCATGGAGATGATTGTATCTCTCCCAAGACTTTCAGAAGTCCACAAATAGGAGGAGGGAGGAAGTATCCGCTTGGCATACTTTAGGAAAGACTGAGCTGGTTCAGTTCTTTCTTCTCACCTCTGGGGTCTGCCTGTAAAGAGGATGTGTGTTGTTCTGCTCTGGGGAAAATCAGGTCTCGGTTTTGTTTCCCTGTGCTCAGGTCTATAGCAATGTTCGTGAGTTATAAAGCATATTAAATTATGGAAATTAAACAATTGTCATAGATCTCAAACACATTCTCTAAGCAGGTTTCCCACAATGATATGGTGACATTTATATAACTCACTATCTTTCTCTCAATTGTTTCTGAAGATCAGATCAGGAGTGGAAGAAACTGGGGATATTTACCATCTCTTAGATGCTCAACATCTGGTGCTTTAGGAAACATTGACAAATTTATAGAGCAAAGTTTTGTTGACATAGTAACACCAGAAGGAATCACATCTTTTGAAATAGCTCTGGTGGGTAACTTAGATAGTGCATGCTTTGAGGGTGATTTTAGAGAGAGAGAGTAGGAAAGTAGGTTTCTATATGCTGCAGCCTTAGCAAGCAGCTTTAGGCCTTAAGCTTCAATAAATACCGGCTAATTAGATTTGATCCCATTGGGTGACTTTTTTCCCCATAAATGAATAGCTGTGTTTATGTAGGCAGAACTGTGTCTAACAAATACAGACCTTAAGAAGCAGGTCACCCTGTTTGTATAGGCTGTCATAATTCAATTTTGAATTATACAGGTGCACTTTGGTCGGGTATTTTAATCAAAGCCAAAGTAAAGGTAAATCCTTTTTATGTATCAGTAAGTGGCTTTTGCTGTGTTTTTCAACCATGTCTGTAGGAAGGGTTTTTGTTGTTTTGTTTTGTTTTGTTTTTTCCCTAATCCACAGGCAGCTAATTTCCATTAGTGTTACAAAGCCCAAAGTACAGGTTACCGCTTTATATTATTAGTGGCATACCTAGGTAGGCAATACTAAATTGACTGCCCAAATTCCATTAACTACCTTTTTGTTACAAAAAGGGGAGCTTTCTCAAACACTTAAGCACCAGCCCACTGCTAGTGGTCACAAGTACTCTGGTTTCCTTAATTATATAAACTCTGATCATGACTTTAGATTTCAGAGATCTATAGTGCATCTTGACCCAACGAAGATGATATATTTTTTTAACAGACAAATGCAAAATAAAAAAGCATCTTATCTTTATTCTAGGGAAATAAATCTCAAGGGCTGGATAGAGTATCAACTGCTGGTGAAAATACTGCCAACTAAAAACCTAAACTGGAAATTAAACTTCCATACCCCCACTGTCTCTAAGAATTAGGTTTGCTTAGGATGTCAAGGAGGAACTAAAGCCATTTAAAAATATCCTTTCATTTTCTATCAGGACATGAGTATCAGCAAATGAAAACAAAAGAAAAGAAGATTGATTAAAGTGGAAAAGAGAGATTTACTTAGGAGGACATCTTAGAGGACAGAGCAAACTGATATGAAAAGAAAAATTAGATCTTGAAGTCCAATGTACACACACACAGACACACATGTGCATGCACATGTCACTTACAGCCCACTCTTAAAAAAGGTATCATTAAAAAGCGAGGAAATGTTTTAGTTGTCTATTTAATAAAACCATAGGTAGTACCTCCTGCCATCTGACAGCAGAAGAGAATGGAAAAATCTGAGAAAGCAGACTAGAATGATTCCTCAAAGGGATCCTGAACTAGGAAACAAAAGGGAACATTTATTTATCATTCCTATTTATTTAATCAGCAAATGGCTTTGTTCTGGGTACCAAAAAGCAGACAGACAGACAGAGAAATAATCTCCTTCTGTAAAGAAAGACCAAAAATAAACTATGAACATATTGAATAAGTAATTTGCCTTAAGTCTAAGATGCTATAACATATATTTATAACAAGAGAAAATTGCTTCCAGTTTAATAGACATATTGATTCTTATAACCCTAGACTGTAGAATGTACCCCTATTTCAAGGTATTAAATACAACAGAAAAAAACAGCATAAATAATATGTTAGGATGTGTGAAGTTATTAGAGGGTAATAACACTATCGATAAAGTTGAGAGTGACTGCAAGTGGGAGGGTGGGATTAGTTATAATTTTAAATTGTGTAGTCTGCATAGGTTTCATTAAAAAAAAGGAACATTTAACCAAAGAGTTGAAGGAGGTTGGAACTGAGCCTGGTGGGAATCTGGAAAGTATCTTTAGGCAGAGGGAATAGCCAACTGAAAATGCTTCTTATACTTAAAGACAAAAAGAGCATTTAATGCAGCTGGAGTGAAGTTTGCTAAAGGAAGAGTAGCAAAATAGGAAGATGCCATAAAAATCAGAACATTTAGTGTTTTGATGGGCATTCAGAAGACTGGCTTTTAATCTGAGTGACACTGGGGGCCACGATAGGATTTTAAGCACAGTAGGGACACAAGCTGTTCCCACAAAGTTGAAATTGGGGATACACAAAAATAGGAATGATCATAGTAAGTTGGAAATACACAAAAATGAGAATAATATCTCACAGATATCTATCAAGTGTTTACACTGACTGTGGAAAAAAATATTGGAAGGACAGAAGAGAAGCATCAGATTCTCATAGCATTCCTGGATGTATTTCAAAATGACAGTTACTGCAGGTGGCCATGGAGCTATCCTCCACAACTAAGGGCACACAACCAGGAAATCTATGGAAAAAAAAAAAAAAAGATTCTGAGAGAAAACAGAGCAAAGAGGAAACATGCTAAAAGGAATCTAGGCAAAATAATGATGGATTATGTCCAGACACAGGTTAGATATTGTTTTAATGGAAGAAGAACCTCTGGCTGGGATTACTTGAATCAAGAAGGAGAAGGTGGACAATATTTGTCTGGACTGTGAATGTTTTTGGCAGATCCAGATGCAATATTTTCAAATCTCTCCCTGTGAAAGATCCACAGGACAACATATAAATAAATACACGAGAACAAAATGTTTGGGCCCAAACGCAGAGAGCAATAAAGAAGGAAGACACTTATTTCTAGCATACTGCCCTGCCGAAGAAAAAGGGAGAGTCCAAATTAAGACGATAATGAAGTTGGTGAACACTCCTGAAATAAATAATGGAACAACTAAAGAGAAAGAGAGCAATAAAGCAGGAAAATATGTAATAGAAATAAATACTATACAAGGTCTGCAATCCTTTTAAACAGAGGAAATGACACAGTGTAGAGATCATGGTGAAGTTAAGGTCAGCAGTAGTCCATGAAGGCATAGTTTTCAGAAACATTAAACTCAGTTTTAGTTTCAGAATCAGCTAAAGGCCATATGTCAGCTGAAACAATGTGGGCCTTGGTAAAATCCTTGTGGACCTGGTTTCACAAATACAAGTCGTTCCATGTGGCACTGGTTCCAAAAATGCCTATTCCCTAGAGATAATATGATTGTCTTAAATGTTTTCTTAAAGAGGTGGCACTCTACACCACTTGGTCTTTCTCCCAGAAAGCTTACGAGCATTGTGTTCTCATGACAAAATCAGGCTTGATACACACTATAAGTATTCCCGTTTCATTCTGAACCCAGAGCCAGCTTCTCTTCCTCAAACTCCCTTACAACAGAATGTACTAATTTTGAGTCCTAGTAAGTAGGCAAAAGGGCTATCTGCTACAAGACCCACCCTATAAGCCTCCTACACAATCCTTAAAGTGTTGTCTCTTCTGTTATCTGCTAAACAAACAGACAAACAACAAACAAAAAACAAACAAACCGAGGCTCTACTGGAGGATCCCAAGGCTTTAGGGAAGTGATTCTCAAACTCATAAGGAGATCTTTTTTTTTTTTTTTCCTTCAAAGCTATAATTGCCAGGTAACAGGATCCTTTACATAGATGGTGTAGAAATATGCAATTACTATAAAAATATTTTTGAGGTTACTAAAAATTTCTATACTTTATTTCATGGATGGACAACAATTGAGAGAAATAGTTCATAGATTGTAACAAGGCCATGGCATACCATCATCTTACATAATACTGTGGCCTATAGATAGAATGATCCTGAATCACTGAATACATCAAAGAGAGCCTCTCTACTAGTCTGCAGCTAGAATGTAGGAGAAATGACAATAAACCTGATAAACAAAGATAAAATACTGGTTGAACTGATGTAAGAGAGCCACAATACAGTCATGGCTTAAATAAGATATAACTTTCATTAGCGTAGTCATAAAATGGTATGGTGGCTCGATAGTATGGATGTTGTTATAACAAAGAGACCCAAAGACAGTGACTTAAACCAAATGTAAGTCCTTGAAATGGTGAAAGGTTAATTTGGTAACTTGATCTTGTTAAAAACTCAGTGTTGCTGAAACAATTACCACAGGGTTAGTGGCTTAGAGCAACAAAAATTTATTCTCTTAGACTTCAAGAGGCTAAAAGTCCAAAAACAATTTTAGGGTACTAAAGTCAAGGTGTTGGCACAGCTGGTTCATTTTTGAATCTTAGGGGATATCAGTCCCATTGTTATTTCTGGGTTTTTGAAACCACCTTCATTTCTTGGACTATGACCCCTTTATCAAATCACTCCAACCACTTCCTTCTGTTATCATAGGTCCCATTTCCTTCTTTGACTTTCTTGCCTCATTTGTGTGCGGGTGCTTATATTTAGAACCCACCTGGATAATATCTCCAACTCAAGCTCCTTAGCTTAACTACATATGTAACTTTCCTCAAAAGCCATATAAGGCAACATTCACAAGTTCCAGGGATTAGGATATAAATATCTTTTGTGAAGATATTATTAAGCCTTCCATGCCCAGGAAATTTTCTTTTACTTCTGCTAACTTTAAAACATAATTTCCTTTCTCTCAATTGAACATATCTCTTCAGCTACCACTATCAGATCCATGTTCCAATAAACAGAAACAAAGAAAAAGAGAAAGGAAAGCACATAACTTCCCCTATGTGTTAAAATCCAGACATTAGGGGCACCTTGGTGGTTCAGTTGGTTAAGTGTCTGCCTTTTACTCAGGTCATGATCCCAGCATCCTGTGATCGAGTCCCACATTGGGCTCCCTGCTCAGTGAGGAGCCTGTTTCTCCCTCTGTCTGCCACTCACCCTGCTTGTGCTCTCTCTCTCTCAAATAAATAAAATCATAAATAAATAAATAAATAAATAATAAATAAACAAACTCCAGACATTAAGCACATTAGTCATTAGCATATTCCCTTAGCAAAAACCTTGTTACGGGACAATACTTATCTTCAAAGACATCTGTGAAAGGTTGTTTTAGGTGAGTAGTCATGAAACTGGCTGAAACTGGGCCTCTATCACTAAAGAAAACTGTAGAAAATTATTTGGCAGATAACAATCTCTTCTTCATACATAATCACAAAATTAACCTATTTTAGGGTAGTTATAATAAATTCAGAATAATTTCTTTAGCCTTGAGAAATTGATATAGGAAGACTCATATTCCACCACAGCCAACACACAATCTGTTGCTGCTGTTGTTGCTGTTGCTTTCTTCGTTGCTGTTGTTGTTTTCATTCTCCTCCCTTCATGTACTACTGAGTGCCTGCTCTACTTGTGGCAGAATTAAGTACTGGACATTGAGAACAAAACAAGCATTACTCTAATTTTTTTTTTATTACTCCAAATTTCTAAATTTATATCATATAGTGTTGGTGCTGTCAGCCTCAGCCATGTCTACTAACCTTCAGAAGATTTATAAATAAGGGTCATGTGAAAGCTTGACTTTAACTAATAAAACCTCTCAGTCTTTTAAAAAATGGTTCTTGTGAACCCCCTTACTCTTGTCGGTTGGAATGTAAACTGGTGCAGCCACTCTGGAAAAGAGTATGGAGCATCCTCAAAAAGTTAAAAATAGAACTACCCTATTATACAGCAACTGCGTGACTGGGTATTTACCTAAAGGATACAAAAATACAGATTCAAGAGGTCAAATGCACCCCAATGTTTATAGCAAATTATCAACAATAGTCATATTATGGGAAAAGCGCAAATGCCCATGTCCATTGACTGATGATGGATGAAGAAATGGTGTACACACACACACACACACACACACACACACATACACACAGAGTGGAATATTACTCAGCCATCAAAAAGAAATGAAATCTTGCCATTTGCAACAACATGGATGGAGCTAGAGTGTATTATGCTAAGCAAAATAAGTCAATCAGAGAAAGACAAATACCACACGATTTCACTCATATGTGTAGTTTAATAAACAAAACAAATGAACACAGGAATAAATAAAAAACAGAGAGAGACAAAGCATAAAACAGACTTTTAACAATAGAGAACAAACTGATGGTTACCAGACGGAAGATGGGTGGAGGGATGGGTTAAATAAGTGATGAGTATTAAGGAGGGAACTTATGTGATGGGCACTGGCTATTGTATGTAAGTGATGAGTCACTAAATTCTATACCTGAAGGTAATAATACGCTGTATGTTAACTAACTGCAACTGAAATAAAAATTTGGAGAAAGAAAAAAAATTGGTTCATATGAGATATAAGGTCATGATAGAAAATGTAGAGCAGATAAGCCTCTGCTATACATAAATAGAGCCAATATGAAACAACCATTATCAAATGTTGCAAAACCATCAGCAGAAGATCATGATTCCTGGAAAGGGGGGAGAAGAAAATGGGTTGAGCTTATAATTGCCTCGGTTTTCTGCCTAGAGATATTTAGTTCACATTGATATGAGGCAGAAGAATTGAAGGGTCTTGCTCAAATAAAAGAGCATTTCCTGGAATTCAGGAAACTGAAAGGAAATTCATTCCATTTCCTGGAATTCAGGAAACCTTGAGAACTGGAATTTGTAGGAAGAGTGCCAGAAAGGACAGAAGTATGTAGTGATAGAAAAAGCTACATGAATCTGAATCAGATTTCTGTTTGGGCTTCAGCTCAAACCATAGGATGAAATACCACAAAGTCATGAAAAGTTCAATGACTATAGAAAGAACTACTACTAGGGAGCTATAAATTTAAAAGCTTCAAGAGCTTACTCAAGGATAGGTGACATATGAATCAGATTAATCAGACTCCCAACTAAAGAGACTTAATAGAAAAACAACCCCCCCCAAAAAAACAGATTAAAGGAACTTCATTAAACACCTCATAGGGACCCCAGAAACACTACATCTTAGGGAAATAGTGAAGCAAACCTTAGTGTAAAGTTTACTCTAGAAATACTCAAATTGAGTTAAAAAGAAAGCCTCAAAAAAGGTCTAACAGATATGCTAATGCCAAAGAAACACTTCTAAAAAGAATCCACAGATCTCTCTCACCAATTTCCATCATCTAACACAAAAACAAAAAACAACAACAGAAGACAGATGTGAGAAGAAGGAAAATGTGACTCATATACAAGAAAAATATTGATCAATTGACAAAGATATAAAATTTCAAAGACCATGAAATGATCTTCAAAATATCTGGTATAGATAGATTCAAATATTTAAGGGGAAACGTGAACACAATCGAGGAGAAAAATGGAGGTCATAAAAAACAATCAAAATCTGAAATTGAAAAATATGATATCTGAAATATATCTTTATAATACTTTGGTTGGGTTTAATGGCAAATTGTACATGCAGCAAAACAGATTTGTGACTTTGAAGTTAGAGCAATAAAAACTATCTAAATTGAAGTATAATGAGGACAAAGCATGAAGAGGGAAACAAAACAGATTTTAGTGGCTTATAGAAAAATGTCAAGCAGCCATGCATATCTGTACTGGAATTCCTAGTAGAGAGAGAAAGCAGGAATCTACTTAAAAATGATGGCCATTTTTTCCCCCAAATTTGCTGAAAAATGTATATCCCAAACTCCAAGATGTTGAATAATCCCTACAGGATAAATACAAGTGGAGAAAACAGAACCAAAGCATACTAATAAATCGCTGAAACCCAGTGAAAAATGAAAACCTTAAAAAGCTTCCAGAGGAAAATTAAAAAAAAAAGACAAGAGATATAACTGACTGATCTTTTATAAAGCATTAAAGCATACAAGCCAGAATATAATGCAGCATCGGTAAAATATTGAAAGAAAAACAGAAACTACCTTCCTAGATTTCAATATCCAGCAGAAATATTCTTAAATGAAGGGGGGGAAAAAACCTTTCCACAAACAAATTGCTGATAAAATTGTTAAAAAATGTTCATTACACTAAAAGAAAATGGAGAAATTTGTTTTTACATAAATGAATGAAGAGGATCAGAAACAGTAAAAGTTTGTCTCTTGTTTTTCAGAAATAATATCTTGGGACACCTGGGTGGCTCAGTTGGTTAAGCGGCTGCCTTCGGCTCAGGTCATGATCCCAGCATCCTGGGATCAAGTCCCCACATCGGGCTCCTTGCTCGGCAGGGAGCCTGCTGCTCTCTCTGCCTCTGCCTGCCTCTCTGCCTGCCTGTGCTCCCTCTCTCTGACAAATAAATAAATAAAATCTTTAAAAAATAATATCTTTGAAGGATATTTACTTATTCTTTTAAAGACTTAAAGATTTTTTTTTTCATTTATCTGACAGAGATCGCAAGTAGGCAGAGAAGCAGGCAGAGAGAGAGAGGAGGAAGCAGGCTCCCTGCTGAGCAGAGAGCCCGATGCAGGGCTCGATCCCAGAACCCTGGGACCATGACCTGAGCTGAAGGCAGAGGCTTTAACCCACTGAGCCACCAGTGCCCCCTTTTAAAGATTTACATATTTATTATGTGTTCATGGGTGAGTGGGGGGGAAGGGGCAGAAAGAGAGGGAGCATCTCAAGCAGACTCCTGAGAGAACAGAGCCCCACTCAGGACTCAAACCCACAACCCTGAGATCATGACCTGAGCTGTAATCAAGAGTCAGACACTGAACCAACTGAGCCACCTGGGTGCCCCAGAATATTTACTTACTTAAAGCAGAAATAAAACAATGTGTTATAGAGTTCATAACATACATAGAAATAAAATACTTAGCAGTATTATCACAAAGCATGGACAGGGAGAGACCTAAGATTTCTGTTTTAAGGTTTTTATTTTAAATGTGAAGTAATAAAATATTATTTGAAGATACGTGGTAATAGGATAAAGTTGCATATTGTAAATATAGCTTACAGCTATACTTAAAAAAAAAATTAAGCAAAGAGATATAACTAACAAGTCCATCCTGAAAATAAAATAGAATTCTAAAAGTTATACAACCAACAGAAGGAAAATACAAGGGAATAATAAAGAAAAGACATGACCATTTGAAAACGAATAGCAAGATGGTACACTTAAATCTAATGGGAATTAGCCCAAGATAAAGATGTTGAATTTATACCCAAACCATAAACTTTTCAAGAACCTCTCTCACCAAAAGGAAATAAAATAAGAACTAGACGAAGAATTTGATTCTTGAACTTTACTTGTAATTAAAACATTTAGACTTTCTCTAGATTTTATGTTGCAAGGGCAGTATACTTTAATTTTATATATTAATTACTTTAGATTTATTTCTTTGAAACTTTAATCTTTGAAGTTTTATATCTTGGTGGGAATTTAATAATTAGATTACATATTAAAGTTTGAACATGTATATGCTCTTGCTATTACATATTGTAGTGTCTTGATGTCAAGATTTAATATAATTTCAGAGGCTCTGAAGAACTCTACCGAACAGTGTAACTGGACATAATTTAGCATGGGGAATAATTGAGACAGAATTTTCAGACTCTGGAGTCTTTGAATTAATACAATGTTCAATCATATTTCCAAGCTTTCTGAAAGCAAACATATGGTGCCTACCAGTAGCTTGCAGGGGGAGTTACCAAAGGACAACATTTATTATAAGGTAAGCAGCTTTGAGAAAAAAACTTAGGTTCATGTTGCTGATTTGGGACATGATCTCAGAAAGCACAAGCTAGAGACCAGGAAGGTAAGATGGATGCAAGAAAAATAGAAAAGAAAGAAAAGAAAAGGAAAGGAGAGGAGAAGAGAGGAGAGGAGAGGAGAGGAGAAGAAAAGAAAGGAGAGGAAAAGAAGAAAAGAAAAGGGGAGGGAAGGAGAGGGGAGGAGAAGGAAGGGGAAGGAAAGGAGAGGAGAGGAGGGATGGAAGGAAGGAAGGAAGGAAGGAAGGAAGGAAGGAAGGAAGGAAGGAAGGAAGGAAGGAAGG
>ML107276.1:14809-57709 GCA_003697995.1 Taxidea taxus jeffersonii
AGGAAGGAAGGAAGGAAGGAAGGAAGGAAGGAAGGAAGGAAGGAAGGGGAGAGAAAGAGAGAGAGAGAAAGGGAGAAAGAAATAGGAAAAGAGAGAAAGAAAGAAAGAAGGAGGGAAGAATCATATGGAATGTATCTTAGAACCTTCTGAGTGAGTGCGAAACAGTGATTCTTACTTTTTCACTTGTGTCCCTCACTGGTTAAGGACTGTCCATGTAAGACATTAAATCCCTGGCACATTTAGACTGCCTCGAGTTCAGCTGATGAAGCTTCCTGTGTCAAATAAAATTCTTAGAAGAGTGGTTTGGGACATATTCCTGTAGCACCAAGCCATCAGGGGATGTCCACCACAGTTGAGAAGGCCTAGGTAGGCTTTTAGGCAAGACATCAACATCAACACGTCTGCTGCCAGACCTCCTGAGAGGGATGACTGATTTGATACATGGCTGATCCTACCCCTACCTAAGAGACAGCTACTTCCCAAGATCACTGTGAACTTAGTTTCAAGTCAAAATTAAGAGAAGAAAGCTGGAGTGTATGAGGAAGGAACACATACTCCCACTTCTCAGGTCTTTAAGGATTAACATTTCTAGAGCAGTGATTCTGAAACAGGGTCAGAATCATGAGGAGAGTTTGCTAAAACACCAATCACTCTACAGAGTGTCTGATTCAGTAGTTGTGGGTGCAAGTCTGAGAATTTGCCTTGAAAACGAGTTGCTGATGCAGTTTGCCGAAGAGATACAGAGAATCTCTGAGTCAAAGTAACCTTCAAGGCTCTTCTTTCTCATCTTTTCCCCACTCATCCAGGGAGGAAGCATGAGAAGGGGGAGGTAGTCCGCTCACCACCTGCTGTCTGGATCTTACTACTTGCAACAAGGTTTTATTCCCATTTGCATTTTGGCTGTACAGAAACCTCAGCAGGGAAGGCTGCCTGTGTCTGGAGAAGGAAGTTCAAGTCTATGATGCAAGACAAAGCAGGCCATTGTTGCCCAGACTTAAGCCACTTTCTCTAAACAGCTTTGTCAGTAATGGAGGTGATGTTTCCATACCTATACATCTGGCTGTAGTGTCTTCTTTTAGATGTTTTCAAACTTCAAAGGAGAAAAATGGGGTGTTCTATATAGACATCCTACAAAACCAGCAATTTTGTGCACACATTTCTGACGTGAGCAGGGAAAAAAAAAATCCACTTGATATTATGTGTAAGGTCTTAAACAATACGAACGTGAGGGAAATTACAGCATACATTATAGGTCTATTGTGAATATGGACAAGCTTTCTGCCCAGAGGGTAGAAACACCCCAGAGGGTGTAAACACTGAATGACTTTTGAAATTTCAAACATTCTGTTTCATAAGCTGAAGATCTAAAGATGATTTGCTTTATGTAAAAAGAAAAGAAAAAGCATGAAATGAATTCCGCTGGCAGAGTCAAGCTCCTTTGATTTATACATAATATTTCTTCTGACAAGGACGCAGAAGCACTCTTGGATTTCAATAATCTAATTTTGCATTGTTTGAAAAGAAACAGGACTATTGATAGATTTATTTGGCTTGCACTCTGGGATATTTAAATAGACTTTGCACTTCAAAAACACTTTCACAAATTCCAATAACTTGCGGTATTTTCAGAGTTTTTATGGTAATCGATGATATACTTTGTTTTTATTACTAATTGAAAAATTGCTCAGATAAATACGTTAGATTTTCTGCAAAAACTTAATTTTCTAAAGGCCTTTTTAACCCTTTCTGGGATGTGGATGAAGTATAGAACATGAGTCAAACCAGCTTAGAGATTTATTTGGTCTATAAATGTGTCATTTGGCTAATCTGATTTGCATTTTCTGGCATTTTCATTGTATTTTTTCAGTGTCACAGCTCATTCCTAACTATTCTTCTGTTATTGGCATATAATAATATTCTGAGTGATCTCAAGTATATTCTACTTATTTATACATGAAATATACATTTCAAGTTATTGCAAATATAAGACATCATAAAACCAAAGGAAAGGAAAACACACACAAACAGAGAAATCACTTGTTTAGCAAATCATTTGTTCAGCTGCTGCTTTACAGCTAATCCTATCATTTCTAAGTAATTTTATAAAGTGTCATTGTTGTACCACTGTTTAGCAAAATGTTTTGGTACACCAGACATTTTTGTAACAAAGATGGCCACTGACCTATGCAATATGTATTCCTTCTTTTAAGTAACCGAACCCTTAATTGTTGTGCATGGCAAAACAACAAGGCCAAAGAAATATACTTTAGTCTCTGCATTTAGAGAGGGTCAATATAAGTTACCTTGTGACTTCCATGAAAGTTATTTCAAAAATGCTCTCTCAGGTTACTGGTGTTAGTTTTCCTCCCTCTTCCTTCCTTTTTCCTTGTTGAAATATGAACATGATAATTGGAATTTCCCTGCCATTTGGAAAACATGGGATGACACGGAGAATGGAAACCATGTTCTAACCATGGTAGGGGAAGCAAAGGATAATGATGACATGATGGAGTTGCCTTTTGAAGTGTCTTATCGGGGCTTCTTTTACATATAAGAAAACACAGCAGCATCTTCTTTAAGCCTCTGTTACTTGGGGTCTCTGTTATCAGGCGCAAAGGTCATCTCTTACTGATATACATACAATGCATTTTCTACTTGCTTTCCAGTTTCTTCAAATAGGTTTAAATATTAAAGATGATCCTTGAAATGCACTTATTATTTTCCCTCCTTGATAAAGATGCCAAAGAACAAAGTTTTTATCTACTGTGGTTGATGTTGATGAATTAATGTTATTCTTCACTTCATTTCTCCTTTTCAGCTAAGAATAGAACTGGCAAGTTAGATTTAGAACAGCTGGCTCCCTGAACACCTATCAAAACTTAGTGGTTCATACATTCTTTTGTAGAAACTTGACCTAATTAAAAGTGTTTCTGATGGGGGTGCCTGGGTGGCTCAGTGGGTTAAAGCCTCTACCTTTGGCTCAGGTCATGGTCCCAGGGTCCTGGGATCAAGCCCTGCATTGGGCTGTCTGCTCAGCGGGGAGCCTGCTTCCCCCTCTCTGTCTCTGCCTGCCTCTCTGCTACTTGTGATCTCTCTCTCTGTCAAATAAACAAAAATAAAATCTTAAAAAAAAAAAGATGTTTCTGATAAAAAGAAATTGCCAGATGCCTTAAGAAAATGCTTTGAGTGAAAGTACTGCATTTTGCTTGTTCTAGTACCGGGTTCTAGAAGTACTTGATCAACTTGGAAACACCAGTCGCTATTTTAGTTCATTTCACATTTCTCATGGTCTCACTGTTTTCCTTACCTACCCCTCTCCTTACCTTACGACTTCTTCTGTGGTCCATCATGATAATAATTCTCTTATAAACTTGTTTATTTTCCTCATGCCTGTCTCTCTTCCACTTACTCACCTGACAAAAATAAAATGCTGGTTTAACCCAAATCTCTTCTTTCTATGATTGCAAATGCACAGCCAACCACAACTGAAGGAAAACATACTAATATTTATCACCTCAAGGACATCCAAAGATCTGCCTGACATACCAACTATCACCCTCCTGATCTGCAAGATAATTATTTTATCTCTCTTCCTCTGCTCAAACCAGCTCTCACAAACTCCTCGCTTTCAATAGTTGATATTCCTGGATGCACTGAAGAAATCCAAGCAATGCAAAGAGGATTATTTCCTCATGTTTCTACCCTGAGCATCTTTTCCCAGTCTGTCTTGCACCCTGTTTCAACAGATTAACTATTCATCTTCCAAAGACCAATGCTTCCATGTGTGTACTAATTAAATCAACTTTTTACAAACTTGACTACTGCAATTTTCCCTTTTTTCCCTCTTAAATGATCTGCATTTCCTCTTTACCAGATTATTCACATCAGAGTAAAAGAGTATCATATCTGCAATTTTTATAAAATTTTCTTGCTTTAACTCCACAGCACTCTCTAGCTACTGCAGTTCTCTCTCTGTTCAGTCTCAACCAATGTTCAGCAGTAATGTTATCATTTTCCCTCATTGCAAACCCCACGCTTTCATAAAAACATTTATACAAAGAATTTTGGAGCAGATTAAATGTAGTAGGAGGAAATAGAAAGAGAAGGGTTTTTCTCCCAGGTTCAGGGATCTGTTTCTAGAAGAGAGAAAGCATTAAACTTCAGCAGCAGTCAATGCTTATATTGAAGTCCTCTAAATTAATTCATAATGCTGAGACCGATGGTCATAGCTCTGTGGCCGAGACCTCATTGTTCCCACATTCTCACATTCCATCTTCAAAAAAACCTTGAGATCAGAGAGGAAGACGTTGATTCACAAGGGGGGGTTGGGGGGATAAAACAGGGAAGGTGCATTTCTCCAGTGCTGTTCGGGGCACATCTTGCAACATGAAAGCCTGCAGTTTGGCTCAAAACCATTCTTACTGGGCTTCCCAGCTGGAGCCTGAAAATGAGTAAGTCATGCAAGAAGCCTGCTTCAGACATGAATGGGGAACAGAAATGCCTAAAGAACACTTATTTGAAATGGTTCTCATGCTTTACCAAGCATCACAATTACCTAGGAAGCTTGCCAAAGTGCAGATTTCAAGTCAATTTCCAGAAAGTGTTAGTGGAGTCCAGAGTTCTACGCTTTTAATAATTTTTCATGTGATTCTGATGCTGCTAGAACATGAACCATGTACTCTACAGACTACTAAGAACTCAACCAGCTGGTCCTTAGACTAAGAGAACTAGAATTGGGAGTGAATATAAAAGACAGAACTAATTGTTAACTAAAACAAAACTGGAGAATCTCTCACAAAACAAATAAATAGCTCAGAGCTTTAGTCTTGTCAAAGAGGCCATTAGTCTGTAAACAGTTACAACAAAGAGGGAGGTAAAAACCAGATCTGCAAAAACAACCATTTCCCCAGGATGCTGCATCTATATAGAGAACATCCCCCAAACAGACTTGTTCTGTCCTCCCAAGATTGTGCATCCTCAGGTACAAATGCTGTATCCAAAGTCCAACTCCAAACATCTGAGACCACTGGGAGTAGCATGCATCACCTCCTTTGTACCTTGTATGCTCTCTTCACTGGTGTCCTTGAAAGTTCGATTCCAAGCCTTGACCTATCGGTAGTTACAACTGGGTTTGCATCAGAAACCAAGGCCTAGATCTGCTTCTATTGAGTGCCCCCAACAGTCAAACCATCAACTCTCTAATCTTCTCAACCTTTTTTCAATATGTTTTAATTGATTTCTCAGGACACACTTTCCATCACAAGGTACTCATTCTAAGTCTTCTTTACTCCACTTGTTAACCTCAGCTCCAAGGCTCAATCCTCAATATGAATATTTATACTCATTCCTAAGGTGACCTCATCAAGCTCAAACTTATGGCTTTAAATACAGTTTATACACATTGATATTATCTAAATATACAACTTTAAGCTGTCACTCTCCTCTGATTTCCATACTTACATACTAAATTGCATACTTGATTTCCATCTAGAAATTGTACTGAAGTTAATTTGTCCAATTTATATATATGTATATATATGTACATACATATATATAATACATATATAAATCTCAGTCTCCAAATGTGCTTCTTCTATATTCAGTTAATGTTACAAAGATATATCTAAATGTTTCAAATTTAATGGGTTTATTTTTTTTAAATTCTCTCATATTTACATGCTATTCCTCAGTAATATCATCAGATCTACTTTCAGTAAATATACTAACTTTAACCGCTTTTTACTCTCCATCATTAACATTATATTTTTAGCTACTGTTATCTCTTCCCTAGACTATTAAAATATTTGAACAGATCTCAATGCTTCTAGTCATTTTAAAACAAATCAGGATATGCCATTTAGTACACTAAATACTTTGATATCTTCCCACATTATACCTAGGTCAGAATCCAAATATTTAATTAGGTCCCCAGGGACCCATGTGATCTGACCCCGGGCTACCTCACCAAGCTCTTATCTGTCCGTCCCCTTTGAATTCATACAAACCGCACAAGCCATCTTGCTGTTCCTATGACAAGCCAAGTGAGTTTCTTTTCCTTTAATAAATCATAAAGTCATACACACGCACACACACACACACGCACACACACATAATATGGAAGTGAATCAGTATGAATTAATGTATCATACATACATACAATCCTATGTCATCAATTGAACTAAATAGCTAAAATTTAAATTAAATCTGGAAAAGAAAAAAACCCTCTGATTATAAGAATACTATCAGGGGCACCTGGGTGCCTTACTCAGTTAAGCATCTGCTTTTAACTCATGTCATGATCTTCAGGTCCTGGGATTAAGTCCGAGTCCAGCTTCCTGTTCACCAAGAATCAGCTTCGCCTTCTCTCTGCCTCTGCACCTCCCCCAACCACATGCTCTCTCTCTCTCTCAAATGAATAAATTAAATTAAAGTAAATTAATAAAATAAAATAAATTAAAAATCTTAAGGAAAAAGAATATCAGCCTACATGGCCAATGTTCACAGCCATTAAATTAACAATTAAGAGTATAACGTTTGCTGTACATAAATAGCAATTTTCTAACATCATTAAGATCAACCAGATAATCTGATTAAAATTTCAAAATGCTTAATTTTTTCAATTTCTAAAATTCATATGATTGCCTAATTGTTGATATTTAAATTTCAGAAAGTAATTTAAGTTTTTTATGCTTTAATTTTCAATTAGAATGAGTTACTCTGTACTATTTCACGATGAGAAAAGAGGTAAAATTTATAGCATTTACCCATCCAACCTCCTTCTTTTTTAATTTAAAAAGGTTTTATATTAACAGTAAGTTTCAAAACAAAACAAAACAAAAACTGAGACTTTGCCAAACTAAAAAAATTGAAGACTTGCCTTCCTAATCAACTGTGATATTCTTTGAATATATAGTGAAGCATAAAGCAATGATATCAACACCACATTTCTTACCATTTACTTGGAAGATGTGAGTTTGAAAGACTTGTTCATAGCCATCTGCATAGCAGGTGTAATTGCCCATGTGAGTTGTGGTAACCTTAGTAATATACAAGGACCCATCATCTCCAAAGTCCTATAGGAATAAAATAAAATAAAATAAATTGAAATCAAATGAGATCTTTGTATTTAAAATGTATTTTAACAATTCACCTTTTTTTAAAAGTGTATTCAGGAGCAAAGTAAATATACTACTGTTTTTAAATGATCAAAATAATCATTGTTAGTCTTGTAGAGTTAGAAGACCCATAATTACCATATTCTCAAGACATGTTTTGTTTAAAAAAGTATAATTTTACTCATACATGCAACTTTTTTAGTATTTATTTGAATTATATGAGTTTATATATAAAGTAACTCAATTTCCACGGTTTTTTTCTAATTTAGGTTACAGCAGTCTCCCCTTATCCATGTTTCTGTTTTCCCCAGTTTCAGTTAGCCATAGTCAACTGCAGTTTGGAAGTAGATGATTAACCTTCTGATGTATCATCAGGAGGTCAATAGTAACTTCATGCTAAATCACAAAGTCTACATCATTCACCTTGCTTCATCTCATCATGGAAGTATTTTATCATCTCACATCATTATAAGAAGTAGCATGACATACAATACAATAAGAGATCTTGAAAGAGACCACATTTACATAGCTTTTATTACAGTATATTGTTGTAATTTTTCTAATTTACTATTACTGTTGTTAAGTTCCTGCTATGCTTAATTTATAAATTGAATTCTATCATAGGTATGTGTGTATAGTAAAAACATAGAATATATATAGGGTTTGATACTATACACAGTTTCAGGCATCCCCTTGGGGTCTTGGAACATAACATAACTCCTGAGGATAAAAGGGGATGGCTATGCCTTTTTAATTAATAAAGTTTTAAAATGACTTTTTCCTTATTTGTAGCTAAAATAAATAGCTCCTAATTATATTCCTTACATTAGTAATTTTCTATTAATTTTTATATCCTTTAATTATATATTTACCCAGAAAAAATGATAACATTTATAGTCAAATTGATAGAATGCAATTTTTGATAAACCTCAGCAACAATCAATATATTAGAACAAAATAGCCATACTATTTCAAATCTATGGAGACAAAGGTATGACCATTTTGGAAAAGAGAAAGAGAAAAATCTTACACTATCAAAATCAAACCAAGGAGCACCTCTAGAACAGCAAACACTAGCAAATCTTTTCATCCATAAAGGCAATGAATACATAGCAGCACTTGCCAAAACCAACTTTTCAGAACAGTGGAAATAAATAAAAAGGGTTTGCACCAATCTATAGAGCATTTACTCCAAAAAATTGCTGAATCTTGGTGCACCTAGGTGGTTCAGTGGGTTAAAGCCTCTGTCTTCAGCTCAGGTCATGATCCCAGGGTCCTGGGATCGAGCTCCACATCAGGCTCTCTGCTCAGCGGGGAGTGTGCTTCCCCCTCTCTCTTTGCCTGCCTCTCTGCCTAGTTGTGATCTCTGTCAAATAAATAAATAAAATCTTTAAAAAATAAAATGAAATAAAAATTGCTCAATCTCAGTAAGGACAGAGATTTGTGGCATCCCTCTCTCCACAGCTGCATGGATGCCTTGAACCATCAGCTTTGTAACTCTGCCTGCTCTGAAAACCATCATCCTAGCACACACTGGAGGGGGGAAAAGGGCTTGGAGCTCCCCCAGGTTCCCATCCCTGGAGAACTGTCACCACTTGACCTATCTAGCAGCCCCCTGAAAAGTTCCATTTTTGTGACTTCCTTTTATTTGAGCAAGACTTTAAGCTTAGTCTGTGTAAGCAGTCCTATCCCTAAGGCCTTTATTGAAAAGAAACAACAGTAATTGTTTAACATTACAGCTTATTATGTTGGAAATACTGATTGGAGATAACAAAACCAAACCAAACCAAACCAAACCAACCAACCAACAAAAATTGTAAAGGAAAAGTGGAAATGGGATATTGATAGGGACATATGAAAAGATCTGTGTATTTCTGGGAATCTAGGCCATAAAAATGTGCAAGACTGTGTGCATGCCCAAAAGAGGTATGTATGTGTGTATGTATTTGTGTACGTGTGTGTATCTATACACACACACAGACACACACACACACACATATATTGGAATCTCTCATCTCTGATTGACTTTGAGGTCCTGTACAGACAGAAAGTGAAGGCTAAGGCAGAATTGCAACTGCCTATGGGAGTATTGAGTGCATAACACAAAACAGAAAGAGAGCACCTTGGCCAGGTCTGGAAGACTAACTGATTCAACACATTTAATTAAATATCTGTTAAATCATTAGCTCATCACTACACTAAATATAAGAAACTGAGTAAAAATAAACTGTCCTTCATCAAAATTAAAAATCTGTGCTTCCCAAGGGATACTATCAAGAAAGTGAAAAGATTTCCAACAAAATGGGAGAAAATATTTACAAATTTACCTTATAAGGGCTTGCATCTGGGGGGGTGGATATATATATATATTCATATATATACATATACATATATATGCTGAATAATATAAGGACAAACAATTCTGTTAAACAATGAGCAAAGAATTTAAGTAAATATTTATCAGAAATGAATTACAAACGGGCAATAGGCACATATAAGGAAAATCAACATCATTAGTCATTAGGGAAAGGCAAATAAAACCCACTATGAAATGCCACTTCACACTTACTAAGATGGCCGAAATAAAAAAGACAGTAACAGGGACACCTGGGTGGCTCAGTTGGTTGGGCGGCTGCCTTCAGCTCAGGTCATGATCCCAGCGTCCTGGGATCAAGTCCCACATCGGGCTCCTTGCTCGGCAGGGAGCCTGCTTCTCCCTCTGCCTCTGCCTGTCACTCTGTCTGCCTGTGCTCTCTCTCTCTCTCTCTCTCTGACAAATAAATAAATAAAATCTTAAAAAAAAAAAGACAGTAACAATTGTGGAAGAGGATGTGAGAAAGTCGGAACCCTCAAACATTGCTGATGAGAATATTAAATGGTATATCTACTTGGAATAACAGTTTTGGCAGTTCCTCAAAAACTTAAAAACTTGAATAGAGTTAAAAGTTAAACTTCCTTAAACAGAGTCTCATATGTCTAAAGCAATTTGATTCCTAGGCATATACCCAAAAGAACAACAACAACAAAAATCATGTACATGAACATTCATAGTAACATGACTCATATTAACCAAATAGTGAAAAAACTCAAATACCTATCAATTGATGAATGGATAAACACAAAGTGATATATCTATATATAATAGAATATTGTTTGTCAGTACAAAAGAATAAAGTCCTAATATATACTGCAGAATGAATCAATGTTGAAAACACTATGCTAAATCAAAGAAACCAAATCAAAAAGGCACAAGTTGTATGAGTCCATTCATATGGAATATCTGGAATGGCTAAATCCATAGAAATAGGAAATAGATTAATGGTTACCAGGAGCTGAGGGGATGGAGTGATAGGAAGTAAATGCTAGTAAATATGGAGTCCTTTTAGAAGTGATGAAAATATTCTAAACTTTGATAGCCATTATAGCTGCACAATTTTCAGAAAATACTAAGACCCACTGAACTAGACATTTTTAAAGGGGTTAATTTATGAAGATCATATTTCAATAAAGCTGTTACTGAAAATAAGTTATGCATGGAATATTTAGATATTATATATATATGTTTAACATATAATTGATATGTGTTAAAATAAAACCATATATCACTTTGGCCAAAAGAATCTTAATTTAGTATAAAAATTTAGAAATCAAGAAAGAAAGAATGACGAAAATATGCTTATGTAAAAAATAAACACTTTTGCATTATAAAACATTGCAAGCCTTAAAGAAAGAAAAAGAAGAAAATGAATATAAATATATATTTACACATATATATACATATGTATGTAAAATATTTAAAAATGTATTTTAATCCTTATTTATATAGTGATTATATATCAGATACTGCTCTAATTAATTCAAAAATATTAACATATTTGATCCATATAACAAACCTCTGAATCTACTAAAGAGAATCTACTAAATTCCTATCACATTATCGCAGCAGATACTAAGATGTTAAGTAATCTCCTTAGTTTCTCTTGGCCCCTAATTAGTAGAACTAGGATTTGAAACAAGGTAGGTTTACTCCGGAGGCTGTGCTTTAAACTCCTACATTATGATGCCTTCCTTGTCAATCACAGACTCAAGTAGGGATAAGGCCAGGAAAAGAGAAACAAAGAAGAAAGTCAAGATAAAATGCCCAAAACAAAGAAAGTCGATTACTCTGTTAAGTCTGAAGAAAAAAGGCTAGAAATAGAATGAAAGCACCTATGGAAAAGAAAGAAGGAAAGCTGAAAGATCTGAGACTTAAGTCAAAAGACAACAACACTTAAAATAAGTCAATAGCCATGGGCCACCTGGGTGGCTCAGTTGGTTAAGCATCTGCCTCTGGCTTGGGTCATGGTTACAGGGTCCTGGGATTGAGTCCCACATTGGGCTCCCTGCTTACTGGGGAGTCTGCTTCTCCCTCTGCTCCTCCCCACTCATGTTCTCTCTCTCTCCCTCAAATAAATTTTAAAAAATCTTTAAAAAATAAATAAAATAAAATAAGCCAACAGCTATGTCTCTTCCCTTTCTTAACAGCAGAAAATGAGGATGACTATAAGGGTGCTATTGAACTCACTCTTCTCAAGATGTAATTGGCACATTTTCAACATCTTCTACTACAAATACTAGTAAAAGGTTTTTTATGTATGTGGTAAATGTTAAGATTTATTCTTTAAGAATTGTTTGATGGGGCACCTTCGTGGCTCAGTCAGTTAAGAGGCCAACTCTTGATTTAGACTCAGGTCATGATCTCAGGGTCTTGAGACCAAGACCTATATGATCAGTGGAGTCTGCTTGAGATTCTCTCTCTCCCTCTCCCTCTGCCCCAACTCTTGCTTGTGTGCTCTCTCTCTAAAATAAATAAATAATCTTAAAAAAAAAAATTACTTGTTTGTTTCTTCCAACTTTTAACTTCGGAGTCTGCTATCATTCATTCCCTAAATTTTTAATGCATTCTTTATCTTTTGTGCAGAATAATTTGGTTTGAAAATTGTTTCTTTCTTTATATCAACTTCATGATTAGGAAGGCCTTTTTATTCTGATTTAATATAAATATTTCCCAACATTTCTTTCTCATTTCCTTATGTTTATAAAATTACATTTTAATCTTTCAACATTTCCTTTTTATCTTTTAAAGAACTGAGCATTCATCTTTACATTTTTTTCTAAACTATAACTAATTATATCAGCGGCATTTGGTCAAGAAACCCCCTTGCTCATTTGTAACTGTGATGAGCAATGGCTATTATACACAATGAATCATTGAACACTACATCAAAAACTAATGATATACCATATACATATATGTCATTAGTTAGCCCCTAGTTGGCTAACTGAACATAATCAATCAATCAATCAATAAATTTCTGTGTATCTTTAAAATATCATAGTACCTAGTGACTTACTAACATTCACATAGCAGTGCTCAAAAAATATACCTTGCATGTTTCTGACTTTAGCTATAGTCATACCATGTTCATTTCTTTTAAAAATAACTTTCCTCTAACTGATACTCATACAGATTGATTGCAAGCAAGAAAATTACTATGAAAATATTGAACCTGGGCCTGAAAATAAGGTAAATGCATTCTGAGTCAAGACAGGAAGAGACAGAAAGAAGGAGACAGAAAGAGGGAGTAAAGGAGGAAAGAAGTATGAGAATAAAGAGGAGCAGGAAGGAAGAGAAAGGGGGAGGATGAAGAGAAGGACTGGCAGGAAAGAAGGAAGAAACATAATGTATTCTCTGTCCATCAAGTCATTTAGCTGAAGAATACTATTTCTTTAGTAACTGTCAGATAAAATTCTTCAACATCATATGAACTTAATCATACCACATTTCTATAGCTGTCGGGGAGAGCTTTTGCAAAGCTACAGGGAAAGCCTCATGACCTGCACAATAGGAGAGGATTTAGAACTTGAACCCCAACAGAGGAGTCACTCTGTGATACACATGTGTGATAAAACTTCCTGTGTCATGGCAGGCCACCACTAAAACACTGCTTGCTCTTAGGGCAGCACACTTTGGTTAGAGAATGGAAATGCCAAGTATAAACCTGAAATTGTGATTCTAGTTAACACTGAAGCAGACAGTTGATATGCAGCAGGATAAAATGTGGAAAAGCCAAACTTCTGCAGAAATCAACTAATACTGATCAGAGTTACAAAATATTTTGCAAAAGATTATGACCCAAAAATAATGACTGATAAACTAAGATATGACAGTAAGACATCCAGAATGCATAAAGTAGACAATCAGGCAGGGGCGCAAGCACATATAAGAAAAATTCATCACAAGCAGAACAAATCTTGGAGACCAAATCAGAACAGAAATGAATCCCTTCACTGGATAAGAATAATTGGAAGTAATTGTAAAAACTCAGAACATTTTTGTTATTTGTAATTATTTTTATATTCATGTATGCCAAATTATGATTAGGTCTCATAAATTATATTTTCAAAAAAATACTTTTTAAAGTCTCCATAAAATCTGAAATAAAATTTCCATGTGTTGTTCTACATAGGTACCTAGAAAGCATGACTCTTCCTTGTCTGCTACAATCAAGAGTCGTTCGCCTAATGGTATGAAATTTACCAGAGAATATAACTTTGAGAATGTTTACTTAAAGTGTCTTAATGCTACGTGTTATTCTGCAACATGAAATTGCTTTAACTTAGAATATTTTGTAAATTAGCATATGTGTGACCCCTTCTAGTTTATATATATCTTTGTTTATGTTTTTTTCCTCTTTCTTCTAAATGGAAGCAAAATCTTCTAGTCTCAATTTCTTTTAATATACAACTTATAATCACCTTTTCAGACAGCTTTTCTGTATAAACAAGACTTTAACATTCTCTCATCACTTTGAGTAAGGCATGGATCTTTTCACTACACTAACATCAAGCCCAATAAATATTTATTGAGTCTTAAATATGTCAAGTGCTATGCTAAATAATTACATAAATTACCACATTTCATAATTTATACACTCTTTTTCATATCCACTACTGTTAGTGCCATTTTATATATAAGAAAATTGAAATACCCTGATGTTAAGTTTGGGGTTACCAACTCCTATGGTCTGAATATTTGTGTCCCCTTCTCAAGTTGTATTTTGGAATCCTAATATGCCCAATATGGTGTAAGGAGATTGGGCCTTTGGGAGGTGATTAAATCATGACAGTGGAACCTTCATGAATGGGATTAGTGTTCTTTTAAAAGTGACCTAACATAGATCCCTTACTCTTTCCACCTTTTCAAGACACAGGGAGAAGCCACTGGCTATGAACCAGGAAGAGGGCTCTCACCAGTACATTAATATGGTAGTGCTTTGATCTTTGGTTTCTCAGCTCCAGAACTGTGAGAAATAATTTCTGTTGTTTATGCTACCCAGTCTGTACAATTTTGTTATGGCAGTCCAATGGACTAAGACACCACCAAAGTGAGGGGTTTAGTGCTTAATGGAACTACTGCAGAATTGAACTACTCTCATTATTATATAATTCTTTACACATCTTCCTCTTTCCAATTTCTCCATTATTTTAGCCAAATCTCAAAATTACCTTTGAGTTCTTTTTAATATAAATTTTGAGAATATATAAGTATATACACAATATATAAATTATATATATAAATATATATACTGATGCATCAATCCTACTCTTTACCTCATCTTGATTCAGCGCTTCTGATCTTTAAATATTTTATTTTCTCACCATTTTTCTAATCTTAAATCAAATGTGCAAGTTTTATACTAAGTCATGGTTGAGAATTATGGCATTAAAATACAGTCTTAGAATTCAGGGACAAAATCTTGCACTTATTCTGGGCCCCTACTATACCTTTATAATTTTGCTGCCAGTAGACATTCTATAAATATTTCTTCAGTTACTAAATCTTCGTGAGCCTCTACAAAATTAAAAAGTTGCCTCAAGGCACTGATGTCTGGAAAGTCAATCGAAAAAAGCAAAATCATTTATTTTGTTGAATTAATTGTTTATATCCTTTCAAAGCAGAAAGGAAGAAAGTTGTGGTTAAAAAGAAAATCTGCAGCACATTTCTAAAATTTCAAAAAAATGTAATGGCTACTATACTGTCTATAATCAATTATGTAAGAGTAAAAATTAAAATATTTAACAACCTATAAATGACAAGCATCGATCACCCTGCATATGCAGAGCAGCACACATCAGGGACAATTATACCAGAGCATAACAACAAAAATTCAGACCTGTATTTAACCACAAGCATTTGTTCCAATCTGAAAGAAAATGCCATCCATTAAAAAATGGTAACTTTGAAATTTAAAACTTACTTTCCTATTTCATATTGTGTTCTCCATAGTTCTAAACTGCATGGTACCAGTGTTACTATACCTTAAATGAGATTTTCTATGTAATATTCATTTCTTTGATACATACTCACATTATAGTAATCTGTAATGTTGATTATGCTAGTGTGTTTTTACTTTGTAATCTCATGCAAACTATTTTCCTAGCTTTTTATGCATATAAAATGTATTTTCATAAATATAGCAATAAAAGTAATTTAAGAAAACATCTACATATTGAAATTAACTAGGTACTATTATCTCATGATTTACGTGATTTTTCTAAGAACTATGGCAGTTTTTCACTAGTCTATTGGATATTAATATATCATCAATAAATACAAAAGTGAAATATAAAATTTAATAATATAAATTTAATTTGTTAAATGCATTATTTTCAAATCTTTTTTTGCCCTAACGTAAGTCATTTCATGTGTTAATTTTAAAAGATACATGAGAAAATAAGTAACCTAATGTGGACTGAAATTATTATTTCAAGTTGATAAGCAAATAAAAAGTCAAGCAACTGCATTCTTGGGTGAGAAAACCAAAGCCAAAATTATGAAAGCCATGTGTAACAGTATTATTTGATGTACATGTGAATAATTAGATTGATCATATTTTATTTCACTGAAGAAAATAACCCTGCACAGATTTGAAAAGATATATGCACCCCTGTGTTTATTGTAGCATATTTATGATTGCCAAGATATGGAAGTAACCTAAATGTCTATTAACAGAGAAAAGGATAAAGAAGATGTGATATGTATATACAATGGAATATTCCTCACACATAAAAAAAAAAAGAATGAAATCTTGTCATTTGTAATAACATGGATGAACCTAGAGGACATTATGCCAAGTGAAATTAGTCAGAGGGAGATAGACAAGCACCATATGACTCTAATTATATGTGGAATCTTAAAAAAAAAAAATGAACAAATCAGGCAAAAGAGACTCTGATAATGATTGCAAACTGATGGTTGCCAGAGGGGGAGGGAGATGGGAGACAGGTGAATGAGGTGAAGGACATTAAGTGGCACAAACTTCAGTTATAAAATAAATAAAACAAGAGGACATAATTCACAACATAGGATATGTGTCAATAATATTATAACAACTTCATATGGTGATAGCTGGTAGCTAACCCTGTTGTAGTCATGATTTTGTAATATACACAAATATTGAATCACTATGTTGTACATCCAGTGCATATCAATCATTCTTCAATAAAAAAATAAAGAGACCTACAAAAATTGTCCATTGATTTAATAGTAAGTAATAAGATAAATTAAAAACATCTATCATTCTCATAGGAATACTATTCAAAAGATTATACATACATATGGAATCAGATTTGCCATGAAGCTGATAAAGGTTTAAGTTTCAGAGCCCCTCTTTTGTTGAAGCTCTTTCTAAGGATCTGAAAACAACCCTACAATGTGTTTATATTATGTGTTTCTATAAAATTTACAACTATATTGAATTGTCTTTGGTTTCTTATTGTAATAAATATCCAAGTTTGTATTTAATTGCTATTTATAATTTGTATTCAATTCTGAAATAGAGCATCTTCAAAATGGAGGTGCTTTAAAACTTCAAGGTCATATAACATTGAACCACCCCTGATCCTACTAATTCTTTATATTTTGCCTATACTATGTTTTACACACAAAGAAACAGAAGTCAAAAAGATGAAGTAACTTATCTATGAAGACTATTTTGTCAATGATACAATATTCAAAACTAGGCTATATGGCTCTAGAGTCCAAATTCTGTAAGTCCATACTTTAAAGGGGTGCCTAGGTGGTTAAGTCAGTTTAGTCACTGATGTGATTTTGGCTTAGGTCATGATCTCAGGATCCTGAGATGGAGCCCTGCATCAGGCTCCAATTCAGAGTCTGCTTGTCTCTCTCCTTTCTCCTACTCACACTCTCTCTCCCAAATAAAAAAAATAATAAAATCTTAAAAAAAAAAAAAGGGAAAGTCCATGCTTTATGGATACAGGCATAAATATAGATGAATCCCCCCAAACAATGGCAGATATATATGACATACAATATGACTCAATTTATATAAAATTTAAGCACGTAAAAATAAATAATATTTTAGATATATATATATATATATATATATATAATATATATTTATGGTAAAAAAAAAGTTTAAAAAATAGCAAAGAACTACATAACATATAACTCATGGTAGGAGTTATATCTACAGAAAAAGGAAACTATAATAGGGAGGAGCCTATTATAGGAAAGAACCTATAATAGGGAGGGGTTTCAAACTTGTTGTAAATGCTGTATTTTTTAAATGGTTATTAAATCTATAATTACCAGTGCATCATTTTGCTTTAAGTTGTATACACCCTTGGGTATGTGTAGTATTTAAATATAAGACAACCAATTCAGTATAAATTCTACAAGACCTTAAATCACGTACTTCAAAATATATAGCTTCCCCTAAGTATATGTAGAAAGTTCCAAGTCTCCTTCTTGTTCATTCTAAATAGACTGGAATTTTACTTCTTAAATTTGTAATGGAAAAAAATAAACATTTAGATGCTAAACTACATTCTGGTATGTTCTGAAAGAGAACCAACTTTTATTTGATTTCATCAAAATATTAATAACATAATACCCCAAATTACCTGGAATCCTGGTGACTTGGATATAATTAGTGAATTAATAATGCATGTTATAAAGGTCTGGCTCCATCTTAGAATAAAAAAATGGAAAGAGTGTAACATCTGTCCAAATAATAAGAAGCTGGGCAATCTGTAAAATCGTCCTGTGTTCTTGAACTTTATCAGAACGCTGACTTCAAAGACAACTGACTAGGGTAAAATCTGATTAAGCTGGAGTGAGCCTCCAGAAAGAGACAAGGCATAAGCATTCACCCACCTAGACCCCAGCACTGGAAGAAAACAAGGCTGCCTTACAAATGAGTGTTTAAAAAAAATGATTTTTAATGGATTACTAAAAGTTGAACATACACAATTTTGAGTATAGACCCTTGGGAACACAAACACTTGCAGCCTCTTCTCTGTGGAGCTCAGTATTTGTTCATGAAAAAGACTGGGGGCATAGAGATCAGGAAAAGCATCCCCCAAAGTGTAGTTCTAAGTTGTGTAACATAATGTAGTTCTGCTGCTGAAGAAAAAAAAAAAAAAAGTCAACAATTCTTGCCTGGAGTCTTCTCCCCAGTAGGATAAACTTTTAAACTGCTGAAGAAAGGTAGCAAATCCTGTCATTTTCAGTGAGTGAAAACTTACTAGTTGGGAAAGGGAGAAAGGCAAGAAATCCTCCTACTTCCAGAAAATTAAAGATACCTTACCACTGGGGACAGGCAGGATCACTGAGAAAACTCCACTCAAAAGAATCAGAGACACACGAACAGCCTAAAGTTAAGGTTGGATGAGAAAAAAAGAAATAGAGAATTCTTTCTTGCTCCTCACCAACTAGGCTAGACAAAGAACCAGGAAATAAGCAATAACACAATAACTGAATACCACTAATGGAGGGACAAGAGCATGGAGAGACAGCTTCTCTGAGTCACCAGCTCACAGGAAAAGTCTAAAACTGATGGTGGACCAAACATATTCAAGAATTTTCTCAGATAATCAGTCTAGTTCCCACCCTAACCAAAAAGTGCCAGTTGAGGGACTTGAAGCTGGTGGTGCATTGAAGGTAATGACTGCAACCAAGAAAACTGAAACGTGACTCAACTCCTCAATGAAGTCCTCGCAGAGAAAGAGTCATGCCTATTCCCAGGCATAAATGCTCTTTACCTTGGTCTCTATTACCCCACACAGAAATATGAAATCCACATTTCATATTCAATAGACATTACTCAAGTGGAAACACACACAGGAAATTAGTGAGAGAAAATGAAGCATCCAAGAGATATACGCCAATATCAGTCTAAAATATGTGTAATGGGTGTGGTGCATAAACAATGATCTTGGAACACTGAAAAAATAAAATAAAATAAAATAAATATATATAGGGACAACTGGGTGGCTCAGTTGGTTAAGCGACTGCCTTCAGCTCAGGTCATGATCCCAGGGTCCTGGGATAGAGTCCCACATCGGGCTCCTTGCTCAGCGGGGAGCCTGCTTCTCCCTCTGCCTCTGCCTGCCACTCTGTCTGCCTGTGCTTGCTCCCACTCTCTCTCTGACAAATAAATAAATAAAATCTTTAAAAAAAAAAAGAAAAAAAGAAATATGTATAATGGGAATCCTAGATGGGGAAAAAAAAAAAAGGAGGGAGAAGGGAAAAAAATGCTTGCAAATGAATAGTCAGGAATTTTCCAAAAACGGCAGATTAAAAAAAAAAAAAATACCCTGGAAATATAGTGATACTGCTAAAGACCAAAGATACGGAGAAATGTTAAAAGTTGTCAGGGGAAAGAATAAATAAATAAATAAATAAATAAATAAAATATATATATATATGTATATAATCATCTTTAAGAAATGGAAATCATCCAAGATTTTTGAGACCAAGTATAACCGGAGTAAAAGTATCAACTATATGGTGAAAAAAATACATATATGTATATTGTAGGGGAGTGAATGATCTACCAGAGAGGTTAAGAAAAATCAGAGAAGTGATGTAATAATATGGATTTTCCAACATAAAGTGAAAGAAGTTCTTTTTGCCTGGCCAAGGAAAGTTGGACGACTGAGTCATCTATAGCATTGCAAATATCAATCAATCAACTAATTGTATGAGCATATATAAATAAAAACACATACAATCTTAACAGAAATGATGCTATTTAAATCATAAAACTAATCATCTCTTGGTATTTGTACCTAAGTAATATTCATTTCTAATTATTTTCAATAGCATTCAATTCTTATTTTCAATACAATTTTGATAATTATCTTCCCAATATATTTTGGGGTTGATTTTAATATTCAGTTAAATTATGTTTAATATTCATTGATAGATATTTTGAATTTCTTGGATTAAATCACCAAATTTTTTAAAAGATGTTATTTATTTGCTTATTTGGCATAGAAAGAGAGATCACAAGTAAGTAGAGAGGCAGGCCCCCTGCTGAGCAGAGAGCCCTATGTGGGGCTCAATCCCAGGAACCTGAGATCACAACCTGAGCTGAAGTGGAAAGTGGGTCCAGTTTCTAAGTTTCCTATTGCATCATATTACTATTCTTGTTTTTTTTTTTTTTTAGACTTTTATTTATTATTTATTTGAAAGACAGAGATCATAAGTAGACAGAGAGGCAGGCAGAGAGAGAGGGGGAGGCAGGCTCCCCACTGAGAAGAGAGCCCTATGTGGGGCTCAATCCCAGGACACTGAGATCATGACCTGAGCCAAAGGCAGAGTCTTAACCCTTTGAGCAACCCAGGTGCCTCCAAATCACCAAATAATGTTATACAAAAATCCACTTAGCATTATTTCCATGGATCATCAGTCTTGAATCAGAAGAACTCTGGGAACCAGAAGAAAGCAAGCACGTGATTCAAAAACCAACCAAGAGGCAGAAACCACACAGTAATTTAAGCATGGAAATGTCAATTAGAAATTCCTAACTGTAGGGGCGCCTGGGTGGCTCAGTGGGTTAAACCTCTGCCTTTGGCTCAGGTCATAATCTCAGTGTCCTGGGATCGAGCACCAAATCTGTCTCTCTGCTCAGTGGGGAGCCTGCTTCCTCCTCTCTCTCTCTCTCTGCCTGCCTCTCTACCTACTTGTGATCTCTGTCTGTCAAATAAATAAATAAATAAATAAATAAAATAAAAAGAAATTCCTAACTGTAACAGTGAATTAGAGTAATGGGTGATTATCTACTATGAAGGGAACTCTAAGCAATATGGGAATAACAGATATAGGAGCAGCCATTGTTCCAAGAGAGGATATAGTAAGCCTAAGGAAGAGACTCCTCTCCTGCATTGCTGACACCCCGACCTCTTTGTAGAGGGTAGGAATATCTACAGCTCATTAGAGAGTAGAAAAATTCACTGAGGCTATAAAGCTTTTACAGGAGAAAATGTTCATAGGAGGTACCCTGCTGGAACCTCCTACTGAAAAGCCACTTAATGGTGTTTCTGACGAAATTTGCTCATAGGAACTACCATGAGCTGCTATAAATCACAACTTTTAGAGCCAAGGGACTAAGCCAGGAGTTTCATGAAGCCTAGGCACTAAGAAATTTGCACATAGTGCAGGAGTCTGCCAGGAAATACACACCAGAACTTGGAAGATAAACCTTCCACTCAAGTGTCTTCTATCTAGTCTTCTCTACTAACAATGCATGCCATCTGCCACTGGAGAAATGTTTACACATATATTATTGCAGAACTGCCATTTAAGGGTGATTAGAGAGGAGAGAAAATGGATCAATAACTAGTACATCAATTTTCTCAAGAAAAATGCCAAATTAGGAAAACAAATAGTCAGCTGTCTGGTCTACTGCAAATGGCATGTTTTGTACTTTACACACTTTCTATACTAATCATTCACCAGTAAGGGAAAGAGAGGAGATAACATACAGAAAAATAAGTTCAAAAGTATCCCAGAGCTAGTGACATTGTTAATTTCAATTTGTGAAAACTCATCAAGCTGTAATTTATGGTTTATGTACTTGTCTGTAACATTTTTATATTTTAATAAAAATGCTTAAAATACCCATGTCACAAAGTTTAATTTCTGATTATTAGTACCTGTACATAGCACTCCATAGAATCCATGTACTCAGCACTACTGACATATATGTCTCTCTTTTGTAAATGTCTATTTAATTGAAATGCTCTGAATTGAGAATAACTTTCTTTCCAGGCCCTAAATAAAGGTTTTTTGAAAAAGAACTGAAGAATGAGTTTATTTTGGAAGCAAAGACTTGTCAGTCATTCAAAGCAGGCTCTTTTCTATGACCTCTTGGATGTTTCCCATTTTTCCTCTAAATGAAAATAACCCATTATATATCAAGAAGCTGCTGCCAACAGTATTCATTATTTTATAGTAAAAACCAAATGACCCCATTTCATTCACTAAGTTCTTGCTCTTCAATGAAATTTCCTAGTTGGAGACCCACCCAACTCTTCCTCAAAACGGAAAATTGAGTTGTCTTTGCTCTTCAATGGAAAATCATTCCATATCTTAGAAAGTGGGTCATTTTAACATTGTTGTTAACATAAGAATCCCCTTTTGTGGTAGACTGATTTCATTGATGGTCTCAATTAATTGCATTTCTTTTTTTTTTTTTTAATTTATGGTGACAGCCTCTCATTTCAATGCTGTCCACCAATTCAACATTTTTATTTTTATTTTTTAATTTTTTATTTGACAGCACATGTAGGCAGAGAGGCAGGCAGAGAGAGGAGGAAGCAGGCTCCCTGCTGAGCAGAGAGCCCGATGTGGGGCTCGATCCCAGGACCCTGGGATCATGACCTGAGCCAAAGGCAGAGGCTTTAACCCACTGAGCTACCCAGGCGCCCCAATTAATTGCATTTCTAAACAATGTCCTTTGCTCTATAACTTTCTAGTCTTCTCTTTTGACTATGAGTTTTGCTGTGTAATTTCCTCTGGCTAAGTGATGCTAGCAAATGTGATGCAAGCAGAGGCAGTGAAGAAAGGAAAGTACATTTCTGCTTGCCCTGTTCCATGCCCTGTCCTGCTCTCTCTTGGATCCTTGCCATCAACAAGAGCATAAATTGAGATTAGCCTGCAAGAAAGTGAGACAACACATGGAGTAGAGCTAATCATCCCAGCTGAGGCCATTCAAGACTAAACAATTCTTAGCTTACACACAAGTTCATGACTTAGGAGTGAGATAATTTAGAAAGGTCAGTGTAGTTCAATCTAGATCAGCAGGACCTCCAAGCCAACCCAATACCTTGCAAGGAATACTGAATGGTGGTGATTTTAATTCATTAAATTTTAGAATAATGTGTCATGTAGCAATGTCTGCTTAGTGTAATTTCTTACCCCTGGCTGAAGTTTTCTCTTGATTATATTTTAAATATTATAATTCTGTTTTGTTTTCTTAAGAAATAATGTTCATAGCATTTTACTGGAGTTACTGCAGAGCCAAACTGAATAATAGCCAAAAAGCTATACTGAGATTTTTATATGAAGTGGTCACTTGACTTTCTCAATAGCTAGAGAACATTTTTCTTCATATCAACAATGAGAGATTGTAAATCTAAATTGCATTATAATCCAAATGCAGAATATTATATACCATGAACTTTAAAATTATTTAGGATGATTTAAGAGCTTAAATGTAAAATCTATGAATGTTGAGTGTGCTAAATAATTGATGAAAAATTAAATTAATATATTACATATACAATAGTAATGTTTTTAAGAAAGTTTGCAAGGTTTGAATAAAAGATGTTTTGTTTTGTTTTGTTTTGTTTAATATGTATTTATTTATTTATTTGACAGAGAGATAGAGAGCACAAGGAGGCAGAGCAACAGGCAGAGGGAGAGGGAGAAGCAGGCTTTCCACTGAGCAGGGAGCCCGATGTGGGGCTCCATCCCAGGACCCTGGGATCATGACCTGAGCTGAAGGCAGATGCTTAACCGACTGAGCCATCCAGGCACCCCTGAATAAAAGATGTTTTTAAAATCTTTTGGAGGACACCTGGGTGGTTTGGTTGCTTAAGTGTCTGCCTTTGGGTCAAGTCATGAACCCAGGATCCTGGCATTGAGTCCCGCATGGGGAAGGAGGGGTTCTCTGCTCAGCGGGGAACCTGCTTCTCCCTCTACCCCTCCCCCTGCTTATGTTCTTTTCCCCTCTCTGTTTTTTCAAATAAATAAATAAAATCTTTCTAAAAAAGAAAGAACAAATTAAAATCATTTGGAAATCTTTCATAATATAAGGTTATAATTCAAAAAAGTCAGGGTAGACTTTCTGTTTTACTATGTGTGAACTAAACCCCAGGTTGTTATTAAGTAACATACCAACTCTGATGACTGTCGGTGAGGTAGTAATGATGAAGAGCTGCACAAAACTGGGCAGTTGCACGTTCTGAATCATTCTGAAAATTTGGGGAAAGGACTTTATGATTTCATGATTAGTTAAGAAATATTGTGTATATGAAACATTAATTACTGCATTTTTCTTCTGTGTGCACTTAGATGGTGCCTTTCTTA
This sequence comes from Taxidea taxus jeffersonii, assembly GCA_003697995.1. Taxonomy (NCBI): domain Eukaryota; kingdom Metazoa; phylum Chordata; class Mammalia; order Carnivora; family Mustelidae; genus Taxidea; species Taxidea taxus. The sequence continues at coordinate 39,368 of ML107276.1, forward strand.
TGCACTGTTGTCTCTGATAAGTTAGGAGAGAGTGGGAAGTATTGTTCTGGTAATTGCACATAACACTGCTAAAATATAGGTCCTATTCGAAACAATGACTCTTTGTTTTATATTAATGCTGCCTGTTTCTGAGATAAGAATAAAGAAGACTTTTAAAAATGAAGAGCATTAAATATCTTCACTAAAACAATTTACTTTTTCCAGAAATGTTTATTGGGTAGCTCAGGCAAAGACTGCCTAGCTGTCTTCTCAGATGTCTTATGGGAAGGGATAATTTCCTTTTTTTTTTTTTTTTAAGATTTTATTTATTTATTTGACAGACAGAAATCACAAGTAGGCAGAGAGGCAGGCACAGAGAGAGGGAGAGGCAGGCTCCCTGCTGAGCAGAGAGCTGGATGCGGGGCTGGATCCCAGGACCCTGGGATCATGACCTGAGCCGAAGGCAGAGGCTTTAACCCACTGAGCCACCCAGGTGCCCTGGATAATTTCCTTTTAACTAATCACAAAGGAAAACATTTAATCAGTATTGAGGACCTAAATAAGGATGGTTCTTTATTCTACTTCTAACCTTAAAAAAAAGTTTTCAACTCTCTAATTCAATGTATGCTCCTGTAGAACAAAGATATTTACAGAATTAATAGGATTTGACGATTTATCATCTTAAAATGTTTATTTTTCTTTCTACTTTTTCTTTCTGCTTTCTTCAGCTTTGTTGGATGATATTATATATCCATACATGCATACTTTTCCCACAAAAACTGTGCTTCTTAGAGAAGCCTTGTTGCTTTTGTTAACAACATTTAAATTCTAATTATTTACATAAGTATCAACTTTTTGAAAAATCAAAACTCGGATTTGAAATCCATCTTTGTCACAGACTGATTTTAAGAAATTTGAGAAAGTAGTTTCTTTTCTCCAATCTTCTTTTTCCAAATATGCAGGATGGGAATGAAAACATTTGCTCACTTTATCTCACAAGCAGATATAAGAAGAAAATGAAATGCTGTATTGGAAAGCACTTTGTAAATGACAATAAAATGTGAGACCATGATCCTCTTAATGATAAGGAATTCATAGTTGGTATATTGACAAATCCAACTTTAAATGCATTGCAGGTTTCCAAATGGAAGATAAAGTTGTTAAAGCAACAAGGAATAAAACTTTATAATTATTTCTAACAGTTCATTCCAACATCAACCATCAGTATATTTTTCACACAGTAGGTAAAATTAAGATGTTCTGAAGTTCTTTTTTAAGTGAAGCTGTGTATTTTTAATTCTGTTCAGAGTAACCACATCTTTGTTTCTTTTCTTTGGGCTACATAAGGTCAGATAGCTTCATTGTTCAGATGATAGTTTCACATTTAGAGAACAATTGGAGAGAAAAGAGTAACTGTAAATAAAGCTGTACTTCCTCATTTGGAATTTTTTTACACATTTCTAAAATTACCAAGAAGGAAAAAGTCATTTGAGACTATGAATCTCAAATAATTATTATGTCTCTTTTAAAAACGTTTGACATCTAGGGGCACCTGGGTGGCTCAGTCAAACATCAGACTCTTGGTTTTGGCTCAGGTGTTGTTCTCCTGGTGATGAGATTGAGCCCCTTCTCCAGCTGTGTTCTCAGAGAAGAGTTTGCTTCAAACTTTCCTTCTCTCTCCATTTATGTGGGTACACATTCTCTCTCTCTCTCTCAAATAAATAAATGAAATCTTTAAAAAATGAAATTAAATTAAAAAAACAAAAACATTTTACACCTCATGTTAACATTTGTAGGAGAAAAAAGACATGTGGTACACTACTAGAAAATGTCATGTGAGAGTTTTAGATTTTATGTCAAAAAAGAATATCTGATTGCATCCCCATTCTTGTCTTCTGCCATCAGGCTCTACCGACAGTCTCTTTGGTTTCTTTCCAGCAGTCGAGGATCCTTTCCACCCTGAAGTCCTCATAACTATTGCTTGGCATACAGCTTTCAGAATATTTCATATAATCCTTGAGATATGACATTAAATCTCATTTGATACATAAATCAGGTCTCCTTTCTATAATCTGTCATATCACTCTATGCTTTTTATTCTTAATTTTTAGTGTAATTACTATTAGCTTTTAAATTTTGTGTGGCTACTTCAAATGATCGATCTTTTATCCATGAAGGCAGATAGCACGTAGTTCCCTGCATTTCTTCAGCATGTACCACAGTGTCTGGCATATAGGAAGTGTGCAATGATCATTTTAGCTTGTTAATTAAAAAAAGAAAAGTAAATTCTCTTTTTTCAAATTTCCCAGGCTTTAATTTGGAAAATTATTTACTTTTTTAACTTTTTTTTAGCTTTTTTAAAAGATTTTATTTATTTATTTGACAGAGACAGAGATCACAAGTAGGCAGAGAAGCAGGCAGAGAGAGAGAGGGGGAAGCAGGCTCCCCACTGAGCAGAGAGCCTAATGCGGGGCTTGATCCCAGGACTCTGAGATCATGACCTGAGCTGAAGGCAGAGGCTTTAACCCATTGAGCCACCCAGGCGCCCCTGGAAAATTATTTATTATAAATACATTTAAAAATACATCAAGCTGAAAACAAGTTTATTTTACCTTTGACTAGATTTTTTTATTAAGTGATAGATCATCAAGTGTTACCATTTAGATTCATTTTATTTCACAGCCTACAAATATTCTTAAACCTTAAATTATTGATTTCATTGGATTCCATGGCAAATAATTCGTTTAAAGATGGTTATCAAAATTAGATATAGTCTGATTTGCCTGATATGTCATGCGGTAAGTTTGCAGGATTATATCAGTTCAAGTTGTCAAGAACTTGAATGGCCTAATTTTTTTTTTTTTTTTTTTCCTCCTTAACAAGCTAATATGTAAGCCTGCTCTAATTTTGTGAATGCTTTCAGAAGACATGAGATTGCTGGGTCAGAGACAAAGGTCCTTCTTAGGGGTGGTGCAGCAAGCAGCACGAGCCTCCCACTTGCATCAGTTTCCCTTGCCCTCTCAGCCTTACCAGAGCAAGGCAGAGCAGCCTGGGTCAATGCTGCAGACAGCAAGCAAACCCGAACTCTGGAGGTAGACACTGTTTCTATTTTCAGAGACTGTATACTACACCAATACCCTTACAGATACAGCTGAGAACAAAAACTATCAGTGCCTCTGTTCACAAGACATGCAAAAATATTAAAGACTCGTGGAAAATTGTTTTCTAATGTACTCTTCTCAGATTAATGCAGATCTTGCAGTTTATACTTTGAAATAATCATTTTGTTGATGTTATCGGAGTAATACATGCATGTGTCAGAACATTTTTATTTCAATAGGTAAACTTGGGCCCGCTAAGTATTACACCAATTAAAAAATGCACTGGCTCACTGAAACTCTTCTTGCTAATAACAAAGAGATAACAATATGCGATCTCAGAAATGTTGAATGTTGGCTTTCCTTCTTTTGAATTATATTTCTAGAGTCAATCATGTTGCACATTTGTCAGGTGCTCTGTTGGATGTGTAAGACGTACATATGCTCTAATCATAGAACTACAGTTTTATTACAGAATGCTTAAGCTGGCAGCAGTGGTAAAGATGATTTAGAGGTATACATTATGTACAACATCAAAAATCACTTGTATCTCTTTTCCTTTCCCAACATGTGCTATTGGCCTCAGAAGAAAACTGATTTTATCCCTGTTCCAGCCCAATTTTGCTCTAAATGTGAAAAATGTGAGGTGATTGCATGGCTGAGGTCAGTAAATGCAATCCAGATTTCCCAAATCTAGTGCAAGCCTGCTTTAAACAAGAGAGTGGGGAGGATCATTTCAGTGGGGACAGTACATTGCTCGTACCGTGGAAATCTAAATTAGAAATCAAATGATAAGGGGTTGAAATTGAAGATGAAGACTCTGCCACAAATTTCATTCTGAAAATGATAAGGCAGCTTGCTTTCATATTTATATGGAATTACTAACTTAAATCACTTTCTTCTGTAATTTGTTTCATTTATACTTTGGTTGTAGATGAACTTTCTCTGCAGAGATTTTCATGTGTTGTAGTTTCTGCATGATAATTTCAGGTGCAGATATAATAAAAAATTGACTATGTCTATCTTCTATTTTCTATAGGCTCTTTTCTCATTCATAAGACCAAATAGTCATCATAATTAAGTTTTAAGATTATGAAAGAAGTATATAAAATTATTTCTAAGATAGCTCAATTCAGATATTTATTCTATCAAGGAATAAATGGACACAGAAGATCTGAATATATATATATATAACTTCCTAATATCCTAATTCCTAATATATATATATATATATGTATATATATATATATATCAGTCAGTTATTTAACTCATCACCTCAAGGTGTTTTTTTGTAATTTAATCATTAATACTTTATCAAGAAAATTGAGATATCTTTTTTTTATTCCCCTTTGGGCCCTTGCCTGGCACAGAACATATGATAGCAATTATAACAAATCTTCTAAGTGAGGACCTTGTGTTGGACTAGAAGGAAAATATAGACCAATTGCATCAGGTGTGGCATCAATGGGATAATGTGTCCCAAGTGAGAGCTGTGGACCACTCAAAGTGTTGACTGAGAACAAGATATGGGATCAGATATGCCATGATGGTCAGATATGGTAGGCTTTTAGACACTGATGAAGAAACAGCAGGAACATCTCTAGATCAAGTTATGAGAGCAGAGTCTATAGAGAGGACAGATAGAATGGAGGAAGGGTATCTAGCACAATTGGGGACACCACACCCATTCTAAGATGCCTGTAAAGCCAAGGTAGGGGAAGTGGCATTCAAACACTAGAAGGTAAATGTTCTTTCCTAGATGTCTTTAAAACTCATGAGATGGGATGACTGCTGAAAATGAGACATAGGCACATAACCTTGGTGCAGGCAAGGCAGGTTTGAATATAAATGGAGGAGACTGCATGCCAGGAAGTGGTGGGTGACTGATGTGGATGACCTTTCACAACCTCACAAAATTCCTGGGCATTGGGAAAGATGATCAGCATTAAACAGATGAGAAAACTGAGGATCAAAGAGGTGACTTCCTACTGCTGGGAAGCAGCAGGGCCCAAAGCTTGAGCCAACCTTTCCTGGTAGGCTTGATTCCTTTTCAGAAAGTGTTACCTATAGGCAGGTGCCTGCTGTTGGAAGCCCAGTGGATACAATAAAAGAAGCAAAAAACAGTAGTGACATTGTGAAGGGATTTACCATGGTTCTGGCCTGGTAGAGAATGAGGGAGTGATTTCCTGATGCAGCTGGGAAAATGGGCACAAATATAAGATGTGGTGGGATGCTCCAGCTATTCAGCTACCATTGGGAAGAGCAGCCAAGGGATTCTTAGATTCTCAGTTTGAGTGTGGATTTCCTCACCATCAAGGAAAAACAAAGGGAAGTGATCTTCCAGTTTTGCTCAGCACTGGTGTGGTATTTCTGGTTTAGTAGGTAGGGAGAGGGAGAAGTGGAAAGGAAGGGGGAGAAGTAAAGAGAAGGTACTTTTTCTTCAGTGGCCAGAGAGGCAGGCAGCCACAGCTCAGCACCACATCTCTGCACTGAAGTGGCCTGATCTCCCATCTCCCTGGGAGCAACACAGGATGTAGTGGGCTGGTGGAGCCACTGATCAGTCCTGCACACAGGCCACAACTCCCACGTGAGTGTGAGGACATTTGGACGTCTTGATAGTTAATGTGTGGTATAGTATGCCTTTTCATTAAGGTATGCCTCACCATTAAGGTGAGGTAGGAGTATATCGTTTTTTTTTTAAGGATTTATTTATTTATTTGAGAAAGAGAGTGTACATAAGTAGGAGGAAGGGCAGAGGGAGAGAATCTTCAAGCAGACTAGTCCAACACAGAGCTCAATCTCACAACCCAGGAGATCAAGACCTGATCCGAAACCAAGAGTCAGATGCTCAACCAACTGAGCCATCCAGGTGCCCCAAGGATTGTATCTCTTTAAAAACAATGGTCTTAGATCAAACTTCCCCAGGAATGCACTCTGAGGCTCCTTCGGGAATGTTCTCTGGAGCAACACCTGTGAGAGTATGAGGCAAACAACACTGGGGAGATGAAAAGGATGAATGGTGACATGATTAGAACAGAGGCCTCAGCTGACACATGGGGAGCTTGGAGGTGGAAGATGCAGGCTCTCCACCAGAGCAGGAGGTGTCAATTTCTATTTCTTTAAATTTCTTCTTTAACCTTGTATGTGTTTATCTAACAAATTGTTATTTATAACTTACTACAAACACTGTTATAGTAACTCTAGCCTCTATTGCAAATTAGCTAGGATTTAGCAATATCTTATATGTTTTTATTTATAAATGAATTTTTCTATCCATTATAAATATTTATGAAATACCCACTAGGGAATATACAGTATTCAAGGTCCTGTGTATATAAAAGCGAACCAAAAATCCGCCTGCTATCAGGAAGCATAATTACAGTGAGAAGAAATAAACAGTAAACATATGAAAGAGCTGATTTCTGAGCACAAAATTATAGGGAAAAATTAGGCTGGAAAAGTTACTTTGGACAGAATGGTCATGCAAGGCCTCCCTATGAGGGTATACCTTACTAATTTAACTATAAACTTGAAAAGGAACCAGCCTTGAGAAGGGCCAAAAATAAATAAATAAATAAATAAATAAACAAACAAATAAATAAATAAATAAAACGAATAGCAAGATGCTAAAACTCAAAGCCTCAAAGGCCAGAGACACTTAAGTGAATTTTGTGAATGTCACTGCTCTTACTTTGGGCTAGATGAGTTCATCTGGAGACAAGAGAAGAGGATTAAAGCTGGCACCACCAAAGTCTAAAGGTTGTTAGTAGAGGAAGATTTGGCAAACAAAAAGACTGAGGATCAGCCAGAAATGTAAAAGTAAAACCAGCAATGTGTAGGAAGCCAAGAGAATAAAGAGATTCCTCACCTTCTGTGCCCTCAGATAATTAACAACTTCTAATGCAGAATTTCACTTAGTTGGGAAATATGAGAAGAAAATAAATACAAAATCAAAAAACAAAGTACAACTTTAATGTTACTTTAGAATAAAATAAAAGAAATAAAATATACATAAAAGTAATTTTAAGTTAATAAATCAAAATATTGTATCCATATTTTTAAGAGAAAATATTTTATATTTACTATTTTCAGGATAATAAATGGTACGCATTTCAATGGCAAAGTAATAAAAGAACAAGGATTATTTTAAAGTAAAATAAAATCAGTGGCATTTTATAGGGCTAGAAAAGTCAGATTTCTCTATTTTGCCCTTCATCAGAACTAGTGTATGATCAGGATGAATGAATTTGGTGCTTGAAATCCACACTACTATGTCCTACCATGTGATATTCATTAGTGCACCCACTGGCATATTAACATAAATTTGTGATGTGATTTTCTAGATTCTTTTAACAAAGATAAAAGGTCATGTAGTTCACTTGCAGATTAGAAGTAGGGAAGACACAATATCTTTTTAGGGCATTACTTCAATGAGGGCATATAAAGCTATAAAGCTTCAGAGGAAATTCCTGCTTCTGAACTGAGAAGCTGGTTAATAGTGTTTAGGGAATGGGGGCTAAAGGGAAAGGTGTCGAAGTAGAATCTATAATAAAAGCAAGAATTACGTGATGAAGGCGTCACAACCTCTTTTTGTCTCAGAATTATCATCTACGAAACGAGAATGTTAGTATAACCACCATGTTACAAGATTGATTCCTTTTGTAACATATACTTACAAGTATGTCGGCAACACTGCAACTGTACCATAAATATTTTTGATGTCTTGTTATTTTAATATTACATGGTTTAAGAATTATACCTTAAAATTAAGTACTGAATTTCAAACAAGCTTGGAGCTAATTAAGGTATTAACAAATCTTTTAACCAAGCCTGATGGAAATTTTATCTATTGAACTCAAAATATAATCACAAAATTTCTTGGAAACCAGAACTAATATGTGATGACTCACTAATGCAGCATCTAGTATAATATTCCCAACACTTAATGGGTGGCTAATTCATATATGTGCTTACTAGATGATGATGCTGATGATAAAAAAACAAAGACCCAGGAGCAGGAGGACTACCGAGCAGAGTAGGAAAACAAGGAGACCAGAAGACACATTCCATGACATCTTCTTTAAATAGTATCCAGTTTAAGAAACCATATAGGTAAACCCATATGCAAAAAGTTGTGGGGGTCTTTTTTAAAGACTTTTATTTATTTGACAGAGAGAAAGAGAGCACAAGCAGAGGGAGCAGCAGGCAAAGGGAGAAGCAACCTCCCCACTGAGTAGGGAGACCCACTGGACTAGGACTTAGATCCCAGATCCCTGGGATCATGACCTGACCTGAAAGAAGATGCTTAATCTATGGGGTCACTCAGATGCCCCCATGTGTAAAAAGTTTTACTTACATATCAAAAATACTCATCTGAGCTCTCCTTTAAAGAATACATTCCCTCAGCATCTTTTAAATTATAAATTACAAATTTTGTTTCACATGTAACTTTTCTGGAACATATCTGGTCAGCAAACTAACAATATAAACATAGAGAATACAAAAAATACAGCTAAGTCTTAAGGTCATGTTTAAAATATTAGTTTTCTGTGAAGACTTTGAATTGAAACAAACATAAAATACGCAAAACATGAACTATTAATGTAGCTCAATTATACTTCATATATCATTGACTAATCAAATCATTTTATGTTTATTTTATTATTTAATCATTATATATTACATCCCCAAATTCTTCTTATGTTTAAAGAAAGAAAATGAGTACTTAAATTAAAAAATGGGCTTGTATTCAATAATTGCAATTTAAAATACTCTTGTTGCATTTTATTAAACTCCTTAGAGTGGAAACTTCACAGTGTGGTTTTTACATAGATAAGCCTTATCTTTCCTGTGATATTTTGACATTCTTTTTTAACAATTATCTTGTCTTAGAATTATAAAAAATAAAATTAATAAAATTACTATAAATATTGAAGCTTAATCATTCTGTATTGGTTCTGATAAACTTCCCAGGCTTGTTCTAGTATGAACCAAATGATCTGATGTTTAATAACTATATGATCCTCAGAAAGTTGGGCTCCTTGAATCTTCGTTTCCTCACCTTTAAACTAACGTTAGTAAAACTGAATTTATTTGATTAAACAAGTTTAGGTCAGTAAATCTTTTAGTGTACTATCCATCACAAAACAGTCATTCATTAAAGTAGAAGCAAAAAAAGGCATTTGGCAGAGGGACAAGAGCAAGGATTCTGAAATCAGAACCCTGGGAAGGACTTAGATTCCTTTCTGTACCTTTATGTTCCATTTCACAAGTTAAACTAGCTTCACTGATTAATAAGAATAAAAATGTTATGTTTTATGATACATGCACATGTAGTTTCTGGTAACTTGCAAGTAATCACAATCATTGTCTTTGTAATTATGTTCCAAAGATCTATTTTCATTATAAACCTTTTATCTATACTCTGATAACAAATCATTTCTATATTCCATCCATTATACAATACACTATGTTCAAACAAAGTTTATTCCCAGGGACTAAGTATCCATAATCCCTACATATTCATCAACACCTTTGCATCATCTGATGTCGACAATCTCAAAAATATGGGAGTAAAAGAGAACTTCAACTGAGATATAGGAGTGAAATCAGGTGTCTGTCACTATCTCTTATGGAACATCAATTAGAGAGATTCATTGAGATAATAGAAATTATAATCAATCGATGAAGCAATCAGGTGAAATGTCCTGAATAATTAGGAATCCATGTATTCCTTTCTTTCAGATTTAGACAAAAAGCTACATACAAACAATTTTTTAAAAAAATGTAATTATATTTAGGGTAAAAAGATTCTGATTTTTTTGCCTCTTTAAATATCAAAATCTTTAAACATGAAAAACATTTAAAGAATCATGCAATACTTTTGTATCTAATAAAATACTGTTAAGTTTTTCATTGTAAGCATATCAATCCATGTAGCACAGTAAGAAATGTTAAGAATAAGTGACAATGGGGGGCGCCTGGGTGGCTCAGTGGGTTAAGCCTCTGCCTTCGGCTCAGGTCATGATCTCAGAGTCTGGGATCCAGCCCCACATTGGGCTTTCTGCTCAGCAGGGGGCCTGTTTCCCCTCTCTCTCTGCCTGCCTCTCTGCTTACTTGTGATCATTCTCTTTCTGACAAATAAATATTTTTTTAATCTTAAAAAAAAAGAATAAGTGACAATGGGATTTAATTATCCTCCTTAGTTCAAATAAACATTATAACTAAATGGTACAAATATTCTCCATTCTTCAGTTCTACCTATATTTATACTATCAGTATACTTCCAGTATCATCAACATTTTCCATATTCATCTGTATATAAACATTTGTACTAGGTTATCATAGAAATACATTTTTAAAATGTAACACACTTAGCTTCCTTTTGTAAAAATCATTTTATTAAGCCAACTTTTAAAATTGTTTGGATTCTATTTGCTACTCAGCAATCATATTCTTTCTTATGCCGGTAATGTGACTTTTAAAAGAGCAATAAATTCTCTATTGTTCTTTCTTTTTCTTTTTTTCATTTTTTATTAACTGTATCTTCAGATTTTATTACTTTATATTAGAAAATATGGAGAGAACCAATCTAAACACTTTACAAACTTAATTTCATGTCTGAAAGTTCATCATCTTCATTTGACGAAGAAGAAAGAGGCTCCAAATATCAGTCTAGATCCCACATCAAGTTAATGTCAGAAAAGGACCTCACATGTCCTATATTGCCTTAGCTCCGTACGCAAATCATGATTAAGAACAAAATGTTACTGGGGCACCAGGGTGGCTCAGTCGTTTGGGCAACTGACTCTTGATTTCAGCTCAGGTGTTGATTTCAGGGTCATGAGATTCAGCCCCACATCAGGCTCTGCACTCAGTGTGGAGTCTGCTTGGGATTTTCTCCCTCTCCTTCTGCCCCTTCCCTTGTTCTCTAAATAAATAAATAAATAAATACAAACTTTCAAATTTAAAAAAAGAGACCAAAATGCTACTTTACAAAGCAATATTTTCCTTTTTCACTTTTTATTTTATAAATATTATAAATGTGGATTGGTATTTCTGAATATTTCTATAATTTGCTTCTTTCAATTTTGTAATCTAATCTTCTGGGGATAAACCTCAAGGTTGTATTTGTGAAGTTCATGTTGAGATCTCTACATATTCATTACATCGTCTTTGCACAGGACCCATGGTAATCTTCACTGTATCACTCCAATTTTAGTATATGTGTTTATGGAAGGGAGCATTGTAACATATTCATTACTGTTTAAAATTTATAGTTTGCAGGGCAAAGTATACATTAGGAATGCACATAAACAAGTTTAAGTTTAAAAGTTATAACCATCTTATTTGATTTTTTATTTAAGATAGCTCACCTGATATTTAAGAAATTGTTTGCATTATTATAGTCCAACAATACTCTTAGACTAAATCATTTTGATTTTTATTGTTGTGGACACTAGACTGTAGCATGTGGCTGGATAAACATGGACCAGAATGATTTAAGTCACTACCCATCTAAACAAAGCTATATTCATCTTGTGAATTTCCTAACACAGGGCTCACAATTTTTTTTTAAATTTTTCTCAAGCCTCAAGCCTCACTCATGAAACTATCATGATAGGCACAGAAAATTTTTATCCACTTTACAGAGAAAGGGTAGTGCTCTTGTATCTTTTCTCCTCTCTTATTTAAAATATACTCCTGTGGGGTTTTTTTAATGTAATGTGCATATCACTTATATCTGAATCTCAATGAGTGCTTGTTTAAAAACACAGATTACTTTTTTCCAGCCCAGCTACTCATTAGATCTTGGAAAGGATCTAATAAATAAAGTGCATCATAGTTAAATCTCCCAGAAGTGATTTTTAACATATAATAATTTTTTAGACCCTCTCCATATACTTTTGCGTTTTTGCCTTTCTTAGTGGAAAACAAGCAAACTAACTCCCTTTCATTTCCACAAAGGAAATAGTTTTCATATCTATACTATATCACATTTCCTTTTGTCATTCCTTTTCTAAAATGTCCTCATTTGGAGTGCCTGGGTGGCTCAGTCGGTTAAGTGTCTGCCTTCAGCTCAGGTCATGATCCCAGAGTCCTGGGATAGAGCCCCATGTTGGGCTCTCTGTTCAGAGGGAAGCCTGCTTCTCCCTCTGCCCTCCACTCGCACTTGCACTTTCTCTCTCTCTCTCTCCCTCTCTCTCTCGCTAGTGGTCTCTCTCTCAAATAAATTGATAAAATCTTAAAAAAATAAAAAATAAAAAATAAATTAAAATGTCTTCCTTTATCTCCAGCATGTTTAAAAGCCCTTATTTACTCGCTTATGCAATGTTCATGTCAAGCCCTTTTTCATCATGGCATTATCTGATCTAGAAGCAAAAATTCAAAATTAGCCAAAAGATTAAGTTATCCAAGTGAGATATTAGGAATTTTGTTAGTACTTCCTCCACTTTATTTATTCACCTAAAATGGCTACATGATATCTAAAGTGCAACAACCCTCACAAAGGAAGGGACAGAATTAGAAATGGAGAACCCTGGTTCCTGGTGCCATAGCTGATCAATCATTTCCAAATCCCAGCCTGCCCATGAAAGATAAACACCTCGTCATTTATTTAATGCACTGGTTTTTTAGTTTTCTGCTATTTGATTCAACCCCTAGTTAAGACAATGTGTAATCAGGGACAGTTTTTACTTTATTTTTTAATAGTTTTGATCACAGTGATTTTCAGGAATTTCACTGCATTATCCTTCCTCCATTTTCTCAGATATTCTGTTAATATCAATGTTAACACCTGGAAATTCTACCTCTGGGTACAAATGGATCCTGGATATCAATGGATGTCATCAAGACATGGTATTTTGTTGTTTCTATAATTCTGTTCTGGTTTTTAATTTCTGTTCTGGTTTTTAATATGATATTTTCATTTTTAAGCTGACTCTATCCACATGATAGCTTCCATAACAGAATTTCTCAAGATATGACCTCCATAGTATGTCTTTATAAATCTGAGCAGGACAGAAAGAGCTCAACAGATTGATCATTTCATCCAAAACCTAGGATTGATGTTGACTGCATGTTTTGATGAATAGACTAAGTTATGTGTGCTCCATCTAAAACTAAGGATGAAGTCAACTTCATCCAAATGCATGGACCCAGAATCATAGAGATAGATATCTACAAAGATAAAGAAATGCTGAGCAGGCAAAATAAAAACAAACAAACAAACACAACATAACACTTTCTACTCTACTACAACCTTAGTTTTGACTTTTTATATTTACTTGGAATGCTACATTATCTATTTTTTTTAAATCCCCTGTCTCCAATACTTCAGTTGCATTCTCAAGCCAATTGTTTCTTCCTGTGTCTAAGTCTCTTTAATAACTTCCATTTTGAACTATGCTTACATAGGGGAAACTGAGCTGAACTTCTCACTACTGCCTAAGACAAGAGAGTTTGGAATTTGAGACTGCTCACATAACTGTCTATTAGTGGGGGGTAGGGGGAGACCCTTTTCGGAGGAAGAAAAAAGAATCCAGAGTGCCCATAACATATCTCTCTTATTGTCCACTATCCAGTAAAAAATTAAGCAGACAGGCAAGTAGAAAAAGATGGCCAAACTCAAAAAAAAAAAAAATCTGTCAATAAAAACTGACACTTAGATGACCTAAATATGCAGTAAGTAAATAAAGACTTACATAAGATATCATAAATACAATCAAAGAATCAACGGAAAATACGGGATGACAAGAAAAATAATTTCAGCTGCAATCCTATAGATGTGTGTGTGTGTATCTGTAACAAAAGTTCCAAATTAAAAAAAAAAATAAGAACTGAAAAGTCAACATACAGAATTAAATAGTTAACTATCAAATAGAATTAGCATCAGATTGATAATTCCTAGGGAAGTGTTAGTAACTTGAATGTATTTAAGTAGAAATTATGCTCTCAGAAATAATAAAGAGAAAAAAGCATTAAATAAAATTTAACAGGGACCCGGGGACCTATGGAAAAAATATCAGTGTAAAAATATATGCAATTTTAGGGTGCCTGTGTGGCTCAGTTCAAGTGACTGGCTTCAGCTCTGGTCATGATCCTGGAATCCTGGGATCAAGTCCCACATTGGGCTCTCTGCTTGGCAGTTGAGTCTGCTTCTCCTGCTGACCTCCTTCCTCATGCTCTCTCTCTCTCAAATAAATAAGAATCTTTTTTAAGAATACATATGCAATTTTAATACCAACAGAGAGAAGAGAGGAAATATGAATAGAAAAAAGTATTTAGCGGCTGGTCCAAAATTTAGAAGACAATATCAACTTTTGAATCCAAGAAACTAAACAAACTGAAACTTGATAAATGTAAAGCAAGCAATAATGATACTCAGGCACATTATAGTCAAACTGTGAAATTAAAAGATAAAGAGGAAATGTTTAAAGCAGACAGGGGGGTTGGGGGAGTAACATACTACATATAGTAAACAGTAATGGGATTGACTACTTCATTCTTATTAGCTAGAACACAAAATAAGAAAAAGAGGCCAGAAAACAATAGAATGGCATCTTTGTTATATGAAAGGAAGTGAAAATAAAATTGTGAGCACAGAATTATATGTCTGATAAAAATAACCTTTCTAGATGAAGAGTAGAGACATGTTCAGATAAACAAAATGGAAAATTGCAAGCTTATTTACTGTATAAAAAATGCTAAAAGAGGCTCTTCAGGATGAAAATAAACACCTAAATAATAAATATATCATATATAAGTTTACATAGTATATAAAATATTATATATAATATATAATATATAAATATAAATCTATATAACACAAATCATATATAATATTATAGTATATATGCCACATTATATATTATATATACACATATATGTGTGTATGTATGTGTGAGTGTGTGTATATTGTTTAGATCAACACTTGAAGTGCTCTTTTTTAAGCATATGAATAGCTTTTTGAGGCAGAAAGCCTCAGTTCCATTCCTAGCATTATTTCTAGAGTTTCCTGATTTGTTCACAGAAATATCAAGCATCACAATGGGTGATGGCAGTTAAAATTATATATAAATACACACAAACACAGTTGTACCTTAAGTTACATCTGAAATGTAATCTAGACCGTAGGAATTTTCTCAACTTCTTGGCCTATGTTTTATTTTATAAGATACTGGATCCAATTAGAGATTATATTAATGAAGACCATTGTCCTCATTCTCAAGTGCACTAACAAAAATGACAAAACCATGACTAAAAGGAGAATTTTTATTTTATTTTTCAATTTTAAAATCCTCACAATTTACATACATTCATTGAAATTACTCCATTTTAATTTCAACATTCCTGTGGAATTAAATTAAATAATGACCACCAAATGATCATGTGCTTAAAATATTTAAATCTGAGATACTGTGCCTGAACTACTTATAAAATATATTATGATTGTCCAAGTTTATTTATAGTTTTTATATTGGTTAAATGAAGTCCCTGTTTGTCAGAATATAGTGAAGTGTTATGTTAACAATGAAACAATTTCCTATGTAACGATTTAAAAAGATTTATGTATTTATTTTGGGAGGGAGCATGATCTGGGGGAGTGGCAGAGGGAAAGAATCTTTTAAGCCAACTCCCCGCTGAGGGTGAGCCCTGCAAGGACTCAATCCCACAACCAATGAGATCATGACCTGAGCTGAAACCAAGAGTTGGACCCTCAACCGACTAAGCCACCCAGGTACCCCTGTATAATTTTTGGTAAGAGTTTACTTTAAATTAGTTTTAAGTTCAGTTTTTAATAGTACATTCATTTGTGTGTATCTGACATGGTTCACAAAAAAAAAGAAATAAATTTAAAAAAGAAAAATAATAAAATCATGGTAATGTATTTCATATCTCAAAAGATTGATTTCTGGCATGATATATTTCAAGTCAATTATAAATATTTCTTCATTTCTGTTAATGAAGGCTATTGCTTCTGTTAAAGAAGGCTATCACTTTTCCTTTAAGTGGAACCTCTAAGAGGAGACTTTCCAGAATATCTTGAACTTTTTGCTTGAAGAAAGCCTTAATTTAATATATTTGAGATATTTGACATGGTAGAACTCCCAAGGACTTGCTTATACATCACAAATTTATTATTTCTCTTTAATTAAATTCACATAAGCTATTAGGCAATCAAATTTGCAAGAGAAATTTTTAAGTGATGAGAAATATTACAAGGATGAATGTACAAAAGTGAAATTTTCCAATACTGGTCACAAACTATTTTACATAAGGCAAAGACAGTGGAGAAGATAAATGCTTCCTCATAAGAGATAAGGTAGTTATTACTAATTAAGAAAATGCATTTGAAGTAGTTACTAAAGGATAACAGCAGTAACTCCATTCATATTTTGAGTTTCCCCTCTCTGCCAAATTTAAGTGTGGACCGCTACTCCATAATTGACTGCACTGAATTTGATCCTTCCCACTTTTTTATATTAATAGGACTACATGTTAAGTTTTAAAAGCCAAAATGACTTACTATCCTGAAATCCAGAGAGAAGCATTTTGGTTTTGATATTTTAATTTTTCTCTTCATGTATATATCCATAGCTATAACAATGTAATTCATTTTAAAGATTGAAAGTCAGGATATCTTCTGATATGATAATTCAGAGAATAATTAGAGGGGATACAAAGTTACGTGCCCTTCCAATTTGATGATTTTATAATGTATTTTTTTTCTTTTTTTTTTTAAACTTTATTCATTTATTTGATAGAGATCACAAGTAGGCAGAGAGGCAGGCAGAGAGAGGAGGAAGCAGGCTCCCTGCTAAGCAGAAAGCCTGATGCAGGGCTCGATCCCAGGACCCTGGGAAATTTTTAAGTGATGGATCATGGGATCATGACCTGAGCCAAAGGCAGAGGCTTTAACCCACTGAGCCACCCAGGCGCCCAAGTATTTTTTCATTCTTATATATAGATACTTACTAAAAGTTGCTTTATATTATGAATAGAGCTACAGATTTATAGTAATAGGTTTCTATTGTTTTCCCTTTTTTCTTCTTTTTTTAAAATGCTTTTTTATTTTTTCCCCACGTTTTTATTTAAATTCCAGTTAGTTAACACAGTGTAATATTAGTTTCAAGTTTCAAGTGTACAATATAGTGATTGAACACTTCCATATAACCCCCGGTGGCCATCACAAGAACACTCCTCAAATCCTATCCATCACCTGTTTCACCCATGCCCCCATCTCTGGCAACTATCAGTTTGTTCTTTATAGTTAAGGTATCTGTTGTTGTTTTCTTTAAGATTTTTTAAAATTTATTTGACAGACAGAGATCACAAGTAGGCAGAGAGGCAGGCAGAGAGAGGCAGAAGCAGGCTCCCCACTGAGCAGAGAGCCCCACGCAGGGCTCCATCCCAGGACCCTGGAATCATGACCTGAGCCGAAGGCAGAGGCTTAACCCACTGAGCCACCCAGGCGCCCTAAGGTGTCTGTTGTTTTTTAACCTCAGCACATTAAAAACTTTCATCCTTCAATGCAAGTTAATTAATTACTGTGTGCTCATTAAAGTGCTTATAGTAGAACTCCCTTTCACAATAGAAAACTTTGCACTGCTTGTGAAACAAAATGTCATCTAATACTCTGCAGTGAGTTAAGCATCTAGAACAAGAAAGACTGATGTTATTGGAAGATTAAAATAAGTATTCTTAGTTCTAATCTGTATCAGTGTCTGTTCTATGGACATTTTTGTTGTATACAAAATTTTAGTTGCAATCTTATGCAGCAGCCTGATGCTGTCTAGACTGGAAAAAGCAGAAAAGCAGGTCTTGTGGTGAAAAATATGTAAGCTGTGTGGGGCTTCTTTGGCCTGCATCACAGCAGCTGTAGTTGGATCCGAGTTAAGAGAACAGCAGTCTTAACTCTATGATTGTCAATAGCATGCAGTATTTTTCATTAATGGGATAACACAATAAAATATCCATCACATGGAAATGATAGCCTTCAAAAAGTTCTCTTTAATCACATGAAAATTATAGTCTTGGGGGCACCTGGGTGGCTCAGTGGGTTAAAGCCTCTGCCTTCAGCTCAGGTCATGATCCCAGGGTCCTGAGATCGAGCCCCGCGTCGGGTCCTCTGCTCAGCGGGGAACCTGCTTCCTCCTTTCTCTCTGCCTGCCTCTCTGCCTACTTGTGATCTCTGTCTGTCAAAGAAAGAAAGGAAGAAAGAAAGAAAGAAAGAAAGAAAGAAAGAAAGAAAGAAAGAAAGAAA
>ML107277.1:0-18592 GCA_003697995.1 Taxidea taxus jeffersonii
AAAAAAAAAAAGAAAGAAAAAAGAAATTGCTCCCCTTCCTCAAGACCCTCGTCTGCCACCTACTGGAACAATGTAGAATTGCAAACGTATAATGTCTGCCCTGTGAACTGTGCCCTGAGGGATCTTGGGCAGTGCTCAACACGCACCACTTTTCCAAGTGCATTCTGCTGACACCCTCCCCCTGCCAGGATGGCCACTCACAAGCCTTCTTTTTGTCCATCCAGGAGTGCTTGGAACAGGGGTTCGTTGAGAGGGATGGTCTGCAGGATGCTGCCATCTGAGCTCACGTATCCAATGGCCCATTGACCCAAGCGAGTGCAGCTGGGCCGGAAGACATAACTGGAGGAAGAGGTTGGTAGGATGGGGTGAGGGAGTGGTCACTGTTGTTCCATTGGGGACTTCCCAGCTGCCCATTCTGTTGGAGATCCAGGTGTCTAAATCTTTGTCCTTTATAATCTAGCTTCCCACTTTTTCAGCAACGAGCCTCAAAATTCTTGTCCTTCACTATAGGGAATTTACCCGCTGCTTTACTTGCTTGGCTCTTCCTCCTCCTTCACTCGGGCTCAGACAAGGTTGTTTTTATCTTGGCCAATCAGTGCCTTTTTTAGGACCCCTGACCACAGTGACCACTGAGATTTTTTTTTTCTAGAAGTATCAGGAACAAGGTACCCTATTCCTACAGAGGTTGCTAAGCTGGTAGAGTGTACAGCTGGGGCTTCTAGAAACCTTTGCCACCATAAGGAGAGACCATGTCTGAGAATGAAGCAAACAGAGAGAGTAGACTCGGGGAAGACACTGATTCCTGACAACAGCACTTGAGCACCTAGATCCAGCAGTGCCTGAAACCCCATAGCTGGTCTTTTCAATCACGGGAATTTATCCATCCCTTTTCCTTTCCCTTTAAACCAGTATGAAGTGTAACCAGGAGAGTGCTAACATACTTGGTGCATGTCAGCCCTGCAAAGACTCATAAATGTGACCTCCTATTCCCTCAACATCCAGGTGGTCCGGGTAGCTCAGCCTCTCAATCCTTAGCCCTCTGGGAGGACCCAACAGCTCAAGTTTTCTGGCTTGAAATCATTTAAGGACTCAGGTATTTGGATCCAGCAAGTGTGTGTATGGGGGGGAGGGTCATATTAAAAAAATTTTTTTTAAAGATTTTATTTATTTATTTGACAGACAGAGATCACAATAGGCAGAGAGGCAGGCAGAGAGAGAGGGGGAAGCAGGCTCCCTGCCCAGCAGAGAGTCCAGGACCCTGGGATCATGACCCAAGCCCAAGGCAGAGGCTTTAACCCACTGAGCCACCCATGTGCCCCTTAAAAATTTTTTTTTGACAGATGGTACAATTCATGAGCTCTGACTTATCAGAAATGGATCTTATGGGACACCTGGGTGGCTCAGTTGGTTAAGCAGCTGCCTTCGGCTCAGGTCATGATCCCAGCATCCTGGGATCGAGTCCCACATCGGGCTCCTTGCTTGGCAGGGAGCCTGCTTCTCCCTCTGCCTCTGCCTGCCTCTCTGTCTGCCTGTGCTCACGCTCTCTCTCTAACAAATAAATAAATAAAATCTTTAAAAAAAAAAAAAGAAATGGATCTTATCCTAGGGCAGGATCTTCAGCGCCCACCCCCCAGCCCCAGTATTGTTACTTTAGCTGCTGGATTGTGAGAAGGTGCATTGTGAGAGTGTCAGAAGAATTCACGTTGAAAGGTGGTGCATGTTGAGCACTGCCCAAGATCATTAGGCTCCTGGGAGGTCCCAGGAGATGAGGTACTCAGCATCCTACCTCTCAGTGCTTGGCAGTCTGGGGTCCCAGGTACTTCAGCCCTTCAGTTCTTACTCCCCAAAGGCTGGCTGGGCTCCCCCAACACCCCAGCCCAGGATCCAGACCCTGGAGCCCCCAGCAGCCTCCTCCTCCTCCTGCGGCCCGGCCCTTTTACCTGCCTGGCTTGTCTCTGCAGGTCTGCAGACGCTCTTGGACCTCATCATATGTGAGGAAGGCCATGTAGCCCGGGTGGTTGACCGCCAGGAGCTGCCAGTTCCTGAGGAGTGTTGGCCACGGCTGGAGCGGGGAGGCATGTGGGTCAGGGAGGAGCAGAGGAAGCTGCCCACATCTCATGCCTCCCGGAGTCTCAGAACCCAGTCACCCAGCTTCCATCTGGGGCGGGCCTCAGGAATCTGATACAGAAGACCCCAGATCCTCCCTTTCCCAGGAACCACAGGTCTGGGATCCCAGCCCCGCTTCCCTCACCAACCTCTCCTTCCCCTAGGACCCAAGAGTCTGGGCTTCCAGCCTTGGCCTTCGCTGACCTGGAAGAGCCTGGTGAAGATGTCAAACTCAAAGACAGACACGTGGCCACTGCAGGTGAGGTTAATGGTGGAGCGCAAGGCCAGGGCCGTGGAGCCTGATTCCACTGGGTGGCAGGTGCACAAGAGTGACTCAAACTCAGCCCAGGGCAGCACACACCTGGAGAGAGGGGGTGGGGTATGCAGCAGAGGAACCTGGATGGGAAGACCTCTGAGGAGGAGGTGGCTGGGGGTGAGGCTTCCTGGGTCTGGGTCTGAGGGAGGAGGTGGCTGGGGGCTGGACTCCTGGGTCTGAGGGAGGAGGCAGCTGGGGGCGAGGACTCCTGGGTCCCCTAGGGCAGGGACAGGATTAGGCGCCAGGAGCTTAGGGGCCCCGGGGACAGGTGCTCACTCACCGGGCTCCGCAGTGCTCCCTCCAGAAGGTGTGGGCCTGCACCTTGGTGAGCTGGTACGTGTGCCCACAGTACTCTCCCTTGGGGAAGAGTGCACCGAGTTCCGCATGCATGTAACTGAAGATGAGGGCCAGCTTGGCCAGCTGTCGCCTGCAGGGATGGGCTCTGAGGGCCTGGACTGGACTCCAGGCCTCCCACCAACACCTGCACCCACCATGGGAAAGACCCACAGGCACCAGGCCCCCAGACTCTATAACCAAAAAGTCGATTCCGAGACGGCCTATGGCAGTGCTGACACCTCCCCTCTGCGAACCTTAGTTTCCTTACCCATGAAGGAAAGGGAGGTGCTGCCCAGGATCCCAGTCATTCTCCAGCAAACAGACCCCAGCTTCCACCTGCTGCCCCCCGGGGGTGCCTTGTCAGAGGTGGAGCCCATGAGAGCCGAGGGCATTGGGAGCTGTCTGTGAGCAGGTCGTGCTTGGTTTTAGCACCCCTGGGGGGGGGGGTGCCCCCCCGGGATATGGGTCAGGATGGGGGGGTGCAGAAAAGGGTAGCTCTGACATTTAGCTGCGGCATTTTGGGGAGGTTCCTTTATTCCCCCTTATGTCAGTTTCCCCAACTGTGAAATGGGTATAAGCGCAGCCCCTGTCTCAGAGGGGCAGCAGAGAGTGCCCAGTGTATCTGGCATGCAGCCGGCACTCAGTGCACATTCATTTTTACTACTGGCTTTATTATTTTTTTTTTAAGATTTTATTTATTTATTTGACAGAGAGAGAAATCACAAGTAGGCAGAGAGGCAGGCAGAAAAAGGGGGAAGCAGGCTCCCTGATGAGCAGAGAGCCTGATGCAGGGCTCGATCCCAGGACCTCGGGATCATGACCTGAGCTGAAGGCAGAGGCTTAACCCACTGAGCCACCCAGGCGCCCCACTATTGGGTTTATTATTATTATTATTAAAGAGTTTTTTAAAAGATTTTATTTATTTATTTATTTGACAGAGAGAGAGAGAGAGAGATCACAAGTAGACAGAGAGGCAGGCAGAGGGGGAAGGGGAATCAGGCTCCCCGCTGAGCAGAGAGACCGGGGCTCGATCCCAGGACCCTGACATCATGACCCGAGCGGAAGGCAGAGGCCCAACCCACTGAGCCATCCAGGCGTCCCATTTTTAAAGATTTTATTTAGGGGCGCCTGGGTGGTTCAGTGGGTTAAGCATCTGCCTTCAGCTCAGGTCATGATCCCAGAGTCCTAGGATTGAGTCCCATGTGTGGGGCTCCCTGCTGAGCAGGGAGCCTGCTTCTCCCTCTTCTCCCGCCTGTGCTCTATCTCTGTCTCTTTCTTTCAAGTAAATAAAATAAATAAATAATCTTTTTTCTTTTTTAAAAAGAGGGGTCTCTCCTCTTTAATAAAAAAATTAAAGATTTTATTTATTTATTTCAGAGAGTGAGTGAGCATGAGAGAAAGAGAGAAAGCACATGAGCAGGGACAGAGGGAGAGGGAGAAGCAGGCTCCCTGCTGAGCAAGGAGCCAATGCGGGGCTCGATTTCAGGACCCTAGGATCATAACCTGAGCTGAAGACAGATACTTAACTGACTGAGCCACCGAGGTGCCCCAGATTTTGGAAACTTGGTGGGAAAAAGAAAGTGTGAACTATCTTATTAATTATTGCTTTATGTTGATTACAAGTTGAGATAATATTTTGGATAGTGTAAGTTGAGTAAAGGGAATGTTATCAAAACTCACTGCACCTGTTAAAAAAAAAATCTTTCTTGGGGCCCCTGGCTGGCTCAGTTGGTAGAGCAGGTGACTCCTGATCTTGGGGGTGTGAGTTCGAGCCCCATGTTGGGTGTAGAGATTATTTAAAAATAAAATCTTAAATAAAATCTTTTTGTGATATGTCTACTGGAAAATAAAAGATTACATATGTGGATTGCATTAGATTTTTAGTGGGGAGTGTTGTTCTAGAATCTTCTTCAGAGAGTTGCTAGAACCCTAGTAACTAGAACACTCACTCAACTCAGACACTCACTAAGCCCCTATGCTTCCTAGTTTCTAAACAGTGATTTTCAGTGGAGTTATACCACCTTTCTAAGGAGCTTTGAGAAATTTACTTGACATAGCCCTTACGATAGGGAGGCTAAATTGTGGGGGACAGTCCCCTCTAGCAAAATTTGTCTACATTCCATTCCACTTTCCAGTGTCCCATCAGGCATCCGTGAAAGTAGACAATCTATTTGAAATGATCTAAACCTAAAACCCAATTCCATTTTACAAAAGCATTTTCTGCACATCTTAAATTTTTACTGAATTTTTACAGAAATTCGACGATCCTCTATAAGGAAGGGAGACTGGTTCAGTGACATAGGAATTCTCCCTAGAGGTGCCAAATGTCTGACTAGCCCATTCTGTTTCCCAGAATAATTATAATCATGTCCTGGCATTTTCATTTGAAACACAGATAATGTTACTATGAAGGGCATTCTTTTTTTTTTTAATCATCTCTTATTATACAGTTTGGGCATTATAGTGATTTTTTTAGAATTATGCATAGTTTAACCTATGCATTTTTTAAAAAAGATTTTATTTATTTATCTTATAGAGAGAGAGAAAGAGGGAACACAAGCAGGGGGCATGGGAGAGGGAGAAGCAGTTGGTAGAGCAGGTGACTCCTGAGCTTGGAGGTGTGAGTTCGAGTCCCATGTTGGGTGTAGAGATTATTTAAAAATAAAATCTTAAAAAAAATCTTTTTGTAATATGTCTACTGGAAAATAAAAGATTACATATGTGGGTTGCATTAGATTCCCCGCCAAGCAGGGAGCCTGATGTGGGGCTTGATCCCAGGACCTGGGGGATCATGACCTGAGCTGAAGGCAGACACTTAACTGACTGAGCCACCTGGGCGCCCCTAACCTATGCATTTCATTTCAGGATGAATTTGAGGAGACAAAAGCATTTGCCTGACAGGGTTGAGGGCCGCTGGTCTGGACCTTGTTTTGAGCTGGGCTCTAGAGCCCAGAACTCACCTGCTCCTGTCACTCAGCAGCTCCTTCCCCAGAGTTCAGAAGAGGTGGGGGGAGCTGTAGATAACCCTGGGTCCTAAGCTAGGTGTTCCTCAGGAACCAAGACCAGGGGCCCTGTGTATCCCCCTAGGCAGGGGCAGTGATGGGAATGTCAGTCCATCCCTCCTCATGCAAGAAGCTCCCTGGGGTCCCCACATTCCCAGGATGTGTGTCTAGGCCTCTGGGAGAGCGGGGCGATGTGAAGCGGGCTGCTGGATGGCCAAGAGAGGGGAAATGGGAAACTGAGGGCATAGGTGCCCAAAGAAAGAAAAGGCTGGGTTGTTCAGTTTTATAGGTTCTCAGGGAATGGGTCTTGGGACCTGGACCCTTGAGTCTGAGGGAGGAGGGGCTGGAGGCAGGGCTCCTGGGTCTGAGGGAGGAAGGGCTGGGGGCCTGGATCCCTGGTCTGATCCCTGGGAGTCTGGACCCCTGGGTCTGAGGGAGGAAGGGCCTGGAGGCAGAATTCCTGGCTCTGAGGGAAGAGAGTAGGTGGGCCTGGCCTCCTGGGTCTGAGGGAGGAGGGGGTTGGGGGTCTGAACGCCTGGGTCTGACGGAAAAGGGGGCTGGGGACCCGAACTCCTAATCCCCTGTCTTCTCTGGGGCCAGGGCGGCCTCTCACCTGAGTCTGGAGCCCTCCCGGAAGAGCTCGTCGTTGGCAGTCCTCTCACCCCGGGGTGGCAGCAGTGCCGCCACCTGCCTGCTCTTGGCCTCCAGGTTGTGAAGGTAGATGATGAGAAAGTCCCTTGCACCACCGGGACCCTCGGGGCCGCCTCCGCCGGCCGCGCACCGGGCTTGGGCCACCTGGTGCAGCAGCTGCACGATGCGGGGCAGCAGGTCTCGCAGCGAGGGGGGGCTGGAGGCAAGCCGGGGGTCCCCGCACTGCTTTTCCAGGCGCTGCAGCCGCCTCACCGCCCGGCCGATCGCGCAGCCCTCTCCTGACGGCCACCCCCAGGGGGCTGCCGCGGCAGCCATCGGTCCCCGGCTTCCGGGGGAGGTAGGCGGGCGGCGGGCAAAGGTGCGGCCCCGCCCAGGGTGGGGCGGGACCCGGAGCTAAAGGTGAGGGGGCGGGCCCCGGAGAAGCGGGGAGGGGACACAGGTGCTTGTGTCTCTGGAGGGGGCGGAGCCTGGGGGGATCTGGCACTTGGGTTCCTAGAGATGAGGTTCGAAAGTCTGATCCCCCGGGGCGCCTGGGTGGCTCAGTGGGTTAAAGCCTCTGCCTTCGGCTCAGGTCATGATCTCAGGGTCCTGGGATCGAGCCCCGCATCGGGCTCTCTGCTCGGCGGGGAGCCTGCTTCCTCCTCTCTCTCTGCCTGCCTCTCTGCCTACTTGTGATCTCTGTCAAAAAAAAAAAAAAAAAAAAAGTCTGATCCCCTAAAGAGCTGGATGGGGTGGCTGCGGTGGGTGGACATAAGGAGGAGACTTCAATGGGTAGGAATCGTAGGTAGGACGCCTGGGCCCCTCCTGGAGGCTGGGTCCCTAGGTTGCAGTGGAGGAGGGGCTGGGGGAGACCTGAGGCTTTGGGGGCTAGAGGTAAGGCTGGGAGCTTAGCTATCCAAACCCTGCGGGGAGGTGGGGCTGGGACGGAGCACTCCTGGGGCTTTCGGACCCAGGTTTGGATCTTTGGCTGGGGCGTGGGATTAAAGATCAGAGAGCTGAACTTTTTAGGAGTAAAGGTCGGGGAGATAGTGCGATCCCTTTGTCCCGGACAAGGAAAGCATAGAATGACCAGACTCCTTGGTCCCCTAGTAGCAGGAGCTTGGCAACATAATTCCTGAGTCCCCACGTGAGGGACCTACGGGAAATCAGGCCGAAGTTGAGACGCCCAGATTTCCAGAGGAGGTGGGTCCCTCAGGAGATGAGGCGGGAAGATGGGGTTCAAGAATGCGGGGGTCAAGGCGCGTCTGGTAGGCTCCGGGCTGGAGGAGCGTGGTGTTCTCCCCAGCCTGCGCAATCTGTAGCATCAGCCCAACTCCGGCTGTGCGCTAGGCAGCCACCTGGGGGCGCTGTGGGCCGGGCCGTCCCTGCGTCCCAGGCATCCCTTTGAGGGGTAGGAAGCTGAAAGGGGTTTAGCTGAGCTCTCATCCTAAATCCCTTTCCCCACTCAGCCCTCATTCCGTCTTAGACCTCGAGAATTCTTTTTTTTTTTTTTAGATTTTATTTATGTATTAAAGAGAGAGCGCGCGAGCACAAGCAGGGGGAGCAGCAGGCAGAGGGAGAAGCAGTCTCCCCACCGAGCAGGGAGCCCGATGCGGGACTCGATCCGGAGACGCTGGGATCAGGACTCCGAGCTGAAGGCAGACCCACCCAAGTGTCTCTTTAGAGCCCGAGAACTATTCACTTACAGGATCCTCAACGTTGCATCTCAGACCCAGCGAAGACCCGGTCTTTGTAGTCACGATGGCGAGGTCTGTCTTCGAGCTCTTGGAGTTTCTCTTTGCCCTCTCTGAGCCTGTTACCTCCTCCAGAAATAAGAGGACAACCCACCGGCCTGGCAAAAAGTCAGATTTTTGACTATGCTAAGTGTTGATGACGAGCTGATGGGAGTGTAAACGAACAAACCAGTTGGAGAGTAATTTGGTGGCATCCATCAGACCTCGGACAGAGCGCGGCAATTACAGGCTACAGCCTCCAGAGCTCTGGCTCCTAAAAAACGCTTGCTCAGGTCAGGTCATGATATACAGTTTCACGGGGTAATCCTTACCCTGACTACGTGCACGTGTTACAATAGCTTCTGTTCTATTTAATTCCGTTTCATTAAAGGGAAAATGGTGTTTGCAACCCACTAAATTGATTTCACAACCCACTAATGGATCTTGTTGGGCAGTTTGAAAATTACTGCCCTAAGAAACTACAAGAGACTTGTTCCAGAATGTTAATTGCAGTCTTGTCGGAAACGGAGAAAACTGGAAACAAGGTAAGGCCATCACCAGCAGGAGGGATGAATAAATTGCGGTATACTCTCACAAAGGCCTCCCACACAGCAGTTCAAATGAATGAATTGGACACACATACCAATAGTGTGAGTCCTGAAAACACGATGATGAGTGTACTGGGTTGAATAGTGTGCCCCACCCCCAAATTCAAGTCCTCTAGAACCTTATTTAGAAATAGACTGTGACCTTATCTAGAAGTGGAGTTCTTGAAGATGTCATTAAGTTAAGATGAGTTCATACTATTAGAGTGGGTCGCAAACCCAGCATGATTGGAAATTTGGATACGGATGCAGGTACATACATGAAAGAAAGCCACATGGGTGTCAGAAGCAGAGATTAGAGCCAAGGAATGTCAAGAATTGTTGGCAAACACCAGAAGCTAGGAAGAGGCAAGGAAAGATCCTCCTTTCAAGCCTTCAAAGACAGTGTAGCCTTGCCAACATGTGGGTTTTGGGTCCTTCCCAGAATGGGGAGAAAATAAATTTCTGCTGCTTTAAGCCACTCAGTTTGTGGTCCTTAGTTACAGCAGCCCTAGGAAACTAATATAATGAGTAATGATAATAATTAAAAAAAAACAGGTGCAGGAGGATTACAGGGCAATGTCATTTATATTGGGTTTGAAAAACTGCGGAACCAATGCCATAGATTATATGGGGATGCATCTGAATGTGATCATAGTATGAAAACACGGGAGGGGGGCACCTGGGTGGCTCAGTGGGTTAAAGCCTCTGCCTTCGGGTCAGGTCATGATCTTAGGGTCCTGGGATCAAGCCACACATCGGGCTCTCTGCTCAGCAGGGAGCCTGCTTCCTCCTCTCTCTCTCTGCCTACTTGTGACCTCTGTCAAATAAAGAAATAAAATCTTAAAAAAAAAAAAAAACAAGACAACACACGGGAGGTCATGCTGAACATGACATGCAGGATGTGGCAAAGGGAAAGGGAGGGACTCCAAGAAGGACGATGTCATTAATACCTTAATTGGAAAAATGTGGATCAAATAGGGCAACGTGGCTAAGAGTTCCTCTAGCCCGAGAGTGGATCCAAAAGCAGTGAATGATAGGAAAAGATCCGCAACATTGTTATCAGTCTGATGAAAATCAGAATGACAATGAGCTACCACTTCACACCTGCGAGGGTAGCTGTGATGGAAAAGACAGATAACAAGCACTGGGGAGGCTGCAGAGGAATTGGAACTGCTGGTGGGAATGTAAACGGTGCAGCTGCTTTGGAAAACAATTTGGCAGCTCCTCAAAGTAGGGGAAATAAAGAGAGTTTATCTACGGCAAAATAGAGTTAGTGTTTGGCCCAGCAATTTCACTCCTATGCGGATATATTCCAGAGAACTGAAAACATGCATCCACGCAAATATTGGTGGAAATAACCTAAACGTCCATAAGCTGGTAAGTGAGTAAATGAAAAGCTGTGTACCGGGACAATGGAAGATTATTCAACCATTAAAAGGAATGAATGGGGGCACCTGTGTGGCTCAGTGGGTTAAGGCCTCTGCCTTCGGCTCAGGTCATGATCCCGGGGTCCGGGGATGGAGCCTCACATTGGGCTCTTTGCTCAGCGGGGAGCCTGCTTCCTCCTCTCTCTCTGCCTGCCTCTCTGACTACTTGTGATCTGTCACATGAATAAATAAATCTTTAAAAAAAATAAAAGGAATGAATGCCACGAGGTAGATGAATTTGGAAAACATTATGCTAGGAGCACCTGGGTGGCTCAGTCTGTTAAGCATCCAACTCTTGATCTCAGCTCACATCTTGATTCCGGAGTCCTGAGTTCAAGCAGCCTTGGGCTCCATGCTGGATGTGGAGCCTACTTAAAAAAAAATTAAGGGGTTCCTGGATGGCTCAGTGGGTTAAAGCCTCTGCCTTCAGCTCAGGACATGATCCCAGGGTCCTGGATGGAGTCAGGCATTGGGTTCTCTGCTCAGCAGGGAGCCTGCTTCCCTTCCTCTCTCTCTGCCTGCCTCTCTGCCTACTTATGATCTCTGTCTGTCAAATAAATAAAAAAATCTTTAAAAAAATTAAAACACCCAGACTCCCCTGTATGATGAGATTTATATAGTGTTGGGAATAGGCAAATCTATACAGACAGAAAGTAAGTTAGGGATTGCCTGAGCTGAAGGGGGTTGGGGAGAAGTAGGGAGTGACTACCAAATCGGTATGGGGTTTGTTTTCGGGGTGAAGACATGGTTTTAAATTCATTTTAATGATGACTGCACAGCCCTTTGAATTTACTAAAACCATTGAATTGCACACTTCAAATAGTTGAATTGTATGGTGTATACATTGTATCTCAATAAAGCTGCTTTTATATTTTTATTTTATTTATTAAAAAATTTTTTTAAGATTTTATTTATTTATTTGACAAAGAGACACAGAGAGAGAGGGAACACAAGCAGGGGGAGTGGGAGAGGGAGAAGCAGGCTTCCCGCTGAGCAGGGAGTCCGATGTGGGGCTCGATTCCAGGACGCTGGGATCATGACCTGCGCCAAAGGCAGACGCTTAACAACTGAGCCACCCAGGAGCCCCTATATTTTTATTTTTTAAAATTTTGTATAAAAAATAAAGCCGTTCTTTAAAAAGTGGAGGCTAGACCCCCAGGATAGCCACAAGAGAGCGCTCCAAGTACAGACTCGCCTCCTTCGGGTAAGAGCTTCTCAGACCACGCCCCCAAAGTCTAGCCACGCCTCTGGGCTCTGGCCACGCCCCAAGGTTCTGACAGCACTTCAGGCGGTGGCCTGCCCCTGGTCCCAGCCAGGCTTCTGAGTTTGGCCGCACCCCTTAGCCACGCCCTAAGGCCCAGGTCCCGCCCTAAGGCCCAGGTCCCGCCCCAAGGCCGTGTCTGCGGCTGCGAATTCACCCTCCCAATTCCCCAAACTCTGACCACAGATACCTGCACAGACTTAGATACTGGTTAGAAACACAGAGCCTTAAACCCCCCTTTCAAGCCCTGACTTTTTAATTCTCATTTTTTTTCTCTACGGAAATCATTTTAGGCTTACAGGAAAGTAGGGTCGCTTGGGTGACTCAGTCGTTAAGCGTCTGCCTTCAGCTCAGGTCATGATCGCAGGGTCCTGGAATCCAGCCCCATCTCGGGCTCCCTGCTCAGCGGGAAGCCTGCTTCTCCCTTCCCCACTCCCCCTGCTTGTGTTCCCTCTCTCGCTGTGTCTCTCTCTGTCAAATAAATAAATTTTAAAAAATAAAATAAAAATAAAGTCACAGGAAAGTAGCAACGCTAGGAGAAAGACTTCTTGTGTGCCCCCTTCACCCAGATTCACCAGTGCAGCCTAGACAGACTGCACCAGTTGTCCCCAAACTATCCTTCAGAGCAAAACCGTGTTTTCCAGTCCAGTGTCCAAACCAAGGTCATAAGTTGTATTCAGTTTCCTGTCTTCTTGATGCCTCCAATCTGGTACAATGCCTTGGGCTTTCTTTGTGTTCCGTGAAGTCAACATTTTTGAATGGGCCAGGCCAAATCTTTTGTTCCCCTGGGTTTGAGCTTGTCTAATATTTCGTTTCTGGTGCCAGGAATGTTCTAGAAGAGATGCTGTGCCCGTCGGTGGGGGGGTGGGGGGTACAGACCGGGACTGTGTCTCAGAAGGCACAGGGTGTTGGTCATTCCATGACTGGTGACGGGTTTCATCTCTTGGTTATGGTGAATCCTGGAACCCTGGACTCATGAGGCTCACTAAGTCCGTTTTTTACCCTCTCCAGGACTCAGTTTCCCTTTCTGTAATGTGGATGTTTGGCTTCCATGTGGGTCTGCAAACATACCTAGACTGCAGATGTGTTCAGCTTCCTGTGCATGCTCTTAAAATTTGTTTTTTGGGAATGGCACTGGCATTTAACATTCGGCAGATTTCTCGCATGCACCTGGAAGAGACAGTCCCTGACTTCTGGATTTACCCACGGTGGTGATAACAAGTGAAACCTGCAGCAGGGGCTGGGGCCCCCGAGAAATGCGTTTGAAAATGTGACTTTGGCTTGAGAATGTTAGGACTGTCAGAGACAAGGAGAGCTGTCTTCATGGTAGTGGTTGAGGGACGTGTGCTTCATTCTATGAGATCTGGGGGGCTGGAGACCCTGCTTATGGACCCCCTCCCCATTTCTAAGAGTCTGTCCTTCTGCAGAGGATGGGGGGGATGGGTGTGTAAGAGGGATGGGTGTGTAAGGACACGCGCCCAGTCCCAAGGTCAGGAGGCTGAGAGGGGATTTCCATGTGTGGAGAAGCCAGATCCTTTGTTTTAGAGAAGTGACTTACCAAGGTCAGGGCTGGGTTCAGCTCTAGAACCGAGGGATAGTTTCTCACACACAAAGACCCACAGCCGGCTCACACAAGGACTAGGAGATTCCCAATACACACACTCCAGGCTGATAATGGGCCAGGCCCTGGGCTAAGCGCTGGGCACCCACACCCTTGTTAAATCCTCATCAATTTGGGGGCGTCTGGATGACTCAGTTGGTTGGGTATCCAGCTCTTGATTTCAGCTCAGGTCATGCTCTTAGGGTCCTGAGCCCCACATTGTACTCCCTGCTCAGTGGGGAATCTGCTTCTCTTTCTCCCTCCACTTGTGCTTTCTCTCTTAAAAAAAAAAAAAAAAAATCCTCAACTCATCCATCCAGAGCAGCTAGTGTTAATCCCATTTGCCAACAAGGAAGCTGAAGCTCAGGATGGTAAACTCATTTCACCCAGGGTCACATAGCCATTTGGTAGCAGAGACCCAGTGTGACAGATAAGGCTTGTCCCTCAATTACCCTTTTCCCCTCTTCTTTTTAAACAGAACCTCAGAATTTTAGTTGGGTTTTTGCTGCTCAGATAAAAATGACATTTCCTGGTTTCCCTTGGGATAGATGTGGCCATGTGACTAAATTCTAGGCAAAAGAATGTGATATATGTAACTTCTTGGTTGTGGTTTAAAGGGCAGGGGCATATACCTTTCTTTTTTCTTCTCAATGGTTGGACTGTGGATGTGATGGTGGGTGCTGGAGCAGCCATCTTGAACCATGAGGTACATATGTCAGGTGAAGGCAGCCGAGCAGCAAGGTAGGAGTCTGGATCTCGACATTCTCAAGCTACTATTCTAGCCCTCGGTACATTAATTGGACCCCTACATGAGAGAAAAATAGACTCCTACCTTATTTAAGCCACTCTGTTTTTTAGTTTTTGTTAGAACGGCTGAATAAAAAGTCTAGGTAATACACATATCTAGGCTAGGTCTTCATTACCTCATTTTTCCATCAAGACAAATAGGTCCCATCCTCTTTCCTCCCCCTGCCTTACCACCTTCAAAACCAATTCCCAGATGATAACCATAGCAATTCCTGGTTATCAAGTTCTTTCTCAGTACCATGCTGTTATAAGCACTGTACAGATTCATTGGTGATTGGTGTTTTATCCTCAAAATCGGGCACCTGGGCTGCCCACTGAGTAAAGCATCTGTTTCTGCTCAGATTTTAAAATCTAAAAAAAAAAAAAAAAGTCCTCTTGACAAACTGGCAGGGTGGACCCATTATTATGCCTCCTTTCCACAGATGAGGAAATGGGCTCAGGGCGGTGATGTGGTGATGTCGCCGGAGGTCACGCAGCCAGGAAATGGAAGGGCAGGACTGGAACTCAGGTCTGACTCCAGGGCCTATACTCTCAATGACACATGCACTTTTAATCCTTTCCAGTAGCAATGTGTGCATGAGCGCACGCCTGGTGTGCACTGTTAAAATAATAGACGCACGACTTTCCTGCCTGGCAAGAGGGCCCCGTGATTATGAGCACGGGCTTTGGAGGCCCAGACCTGGGATTGGATGGGAAGTTTGCTCTCTCCAGCTCTCAGTTTTCTCATCTGAATATGGGTGCTGTCATGGGCAATAAGTGACTACTAATATTTACATTCCTTTTCCTTTTTTTTTTTTTAAGGTTGTATTTATTTGACAGAGAGAGTGAGCATGGGCAGGGGAGAGGGGCAGAGGGAGAGGGAGAAGCAGACTCCTTCCTGAATAGGGAGCCTGATGTAGGGCACGATCCCAGGACCCCGGGATCATAACCCTTAACCCACTGAGCCACCCAGGTACCCCTATGTTTCTTTTCATACCCTCAAACGGTCACATACAGTGACACGGGACCAGATGCAGCCATGGAGAATCATGGATGCCATGACGTGGGGGGTATGGATGAGGGTGGGCGTGGCTCATTCACTCAGTCATCACTTCTCAAGGGTCTGCTCTGTGCCAGGCGATGTGCTGGCTGATGTAGTGGGCCAGCACTGCCCTCCCAGAGCTTGTCGCCTGCTGGAGAGACAGTCATGATGCGTGGTCTTATACGGGTGGGGGGACTATCACAGGGGAAGTTCTCACATACAGCTGTTTGCGTGGGGGGGAGGCTCAACATTCACTCTCTGTAGGGGGTTGAATGGTGGGTCCCTCCCCCCATAAAAATATGGCCCTATCCTAACTCCTGGAACTTGTGAACATGATCTTATTTGGGGAAGAAGGTGTTTGCAGGTGCAATTAGGGGAAGGATCTCGAGATGAGATCATCTTGGGTTAACTAGATGGGCCCTAAATCCGCTGATGTGTGTCCTTCAAGGAGATGGAAGAGGAGACACAGACATGCAGAGGAGCGGCCACAAGAAGACGGAGGCAGAGAGCCAAGGGAGGCAGTCACAGCCCTGCAGCACCGGGACCAGGAGCCTCTGGAAGGGGCACGGGGCCTTTGGAGAGAGCCCTGCCCTGCCGACCACTTGATTTCAGACCCCTGGCCTCTAGAACTAAAAGAGGATAATTTTCCGTTGTTTTACACCCCCTGGATTGTGGCCATTTGCGACAGTAGCCCTTGGGAAACCAACGGACCCTCTAAGGTCAGGCCCTGGCGGGGGCGCTGTGGCACAGAAGTGGGTTCAGAAACAGCGGCACGTGGTCACAAACACACCCCAAGATGTATAGCCAGCTGCGTCAGGGGGGACCCAACATTGTCTCCCAGGAAGACATTAAGGCGACTGGCCCCAAAGATACAATGCGTCATGGAGTGTTGGCAGCAGACATGTCACAGTGGCCAAGAGAGATGAAGAGCCAGAGGTTCAGTGAGGCCCCCATTAAAAAAAAAAAAAGAAATAAAGACAGTCACCATCACTTGGAAGCACTCACCAATAGAATGGGACCACCGTTGCCAGCTTCTGCCACAAGACATCCTTTTCACCAAGGTTGGGGGCAGTGGGGACCAACATGGGTTCGAGTCCTTCCTTGAGGGTCCAGCTTGTCCTTGGTCTCCCACCATCCATTCCTCTTCCTTTCCCAATGCTCAGATCCCCGTAGCAAGTCTCTTACCCTATACCCACCTCCTAGTAATGTTGCGTCTCAGACTGAAGTCTGGGGTGGGCTGAATAAAGGCTCTCAGCAATACCTATGTTCAAAGCCCTGCGATCTGTGGAAGTGACTTTATCATTTTTTTTAATGCTTTATTTATTTGTCAGAGGGGGGTGGTACAAGCAGTGAGAGCAGCAGGCAGAAGGAGAAGCAGGCTTCCCGCTGAGCAAGGAGCTGGAAATGGGACTCGACCCCAGGATCATGACCCAAGCCCAAGGCAGATGTTCAACCGACAGAGCCACCCAGGCATCCCTGGAAGTGATTTTTTTTTTAAGATTTTATTTATTTATTTGTTAGAGAGAGAGAGAGAGAGAGCACAGGCAGACAGAGTGGCAGGCAGAGGCAGAGGGAGAAGCAGGCTCCCTGCCAAGCAAGGAGCCTGATGTGGGACTCGATCCCAGGACGCTGGGATCATGACCTGAGCGGAAGGCAGCTGCTTAACCAACTGAGCCACCCAGGCGTCCCCTGGAAGTGACTTTAAATGGCAAAAGGGCCTTTGCACATGATGAAATTAAGGCTCTTGAGATGAGGAAACTTGGATTCTTTGGGAGGGACCAGTATAATCGCAGGGTAATCCGGGTAGGAATGGAGTCGAGGGGCACCTGGGTGTTTCATGGGGTCGAGCGTCCGATTTTTGAATTTGGCTCAGGTCGCCATCTCAGGGTCGTGAGACCGAGCCCCGCATCTGGCTCTGTGCGCAGCCCAGAGTCCCGCTTGAGATTCTCTCCCTCCCTCCACCCCTCCTCCCATGCGCTCTCTGCCAAATAAATAAAATCTTTAAAAAAACGAAGAAGAAATGCAGATGGAAGCAAGAGATCAGAGTGATAGCAGGGACCATGAGACAAGGCAGGCAAGGACTTCTAGAGGCTGGAAAAGGAAAAGCGGACAGATCCTCCCCTAGAGCTTCTGGAAGGACCAGCCCTGCTGACACCTTGACATTGGGCCAGTGAAACTGATTTTGGACTTCCGACCTCTAGAACTGTAAGGGAATCTATCAGTTGTTTTAAGCTGCTAAATGGGGTGCTTTGGGACAGGGGTGACAGGAGATGAAGGCAAAGCCTGAGTGACCTAGAAGTGATACACCCACAGTCAAAACCCAAACCTTGTATGTCAGGGGGGCTCTGACATACAAAATGTGGCCCGCCAAGCGAGGCAGTCACATACCACTATCACAGGATGACCACAGGTTTTAATCCTGGGAACACTCACCCAACTGCTGAGCACACGGTCACATGACAGCTGTGACACCACAGGGACCCACAAACCTCAGAAACACGTACATACACACACGCATGCAGACAGCCAGGGTCTCTATGGAAGGGTCCCCTGGAAAGATCTCACACTGTGTCATCCCCACAAACGATGGCACAGTGACATGTCACAAGGAACATACTAGAAGTCCCAGAGTCACCCACACGTGTCATCCTCAGTGGGAGACTCACAAGGTCACTCCTGGAGGCAGCTGGAGAGGATGCCCAGCCCAGCTGTGCACACATAAGCACACTTCCTCCAGGCCTCCCCATGAAAGAGGCCCAGTGCAGCCGGGGTATGGTACAAAAATAGTTTATTACAAAAGAAATCCAACCAAAATGCCTAATAATTTACATTGTTATCAGTGCCTGGCTAGAGCCCATCTCCCCCTCTCATCCATCTTGGTGGAGTGGGGGAGGGGCGCACGAGAGGAGTGACTATTCCCTGGTTCCAAACCAGCTCTGGGGGAGAAGGAATCTGGGTGGAATTCCAGACAGGGGACTGGTGCCTGAGAATAACAGGGGTAAGAGTCCCCGGTGGGCCACACAGCGGGAGAATATCTGCTCAGAAGAGGGGGCTTATGGGTAGATGCTTGTGCCTCTGTGCAAATCCTGGTCCTGGAGGGGGGGGAGGCAGAGTGAGGTCTTCACAGTTTCTAGGAGGGTTGGCCCCACAGGGCAGGGAGGTACCCCCCGCATGAGTCTGAGATCTGCCCCCCCCATCCCTCTCAGCTGCCTCCTGGAGCTGGGGAGGGGGGCACCGGCCGGCCAGGGGCTCGGAGGACCCCAGCGAAGGGCAGGAAGCCAGGCGGAGATGAGGGAGGAAGGAAGAAACTGGGGGGAGCCATGGGGAATCCAGGTGGATCCTTGGGGGGAGACTGGGAAGGTGATGAGGAGGGTGATGCAGAAAGGAGACCTGTAGGAAGAAGAGAGGGGTGGGAGTCATGAGCCACAGGACCCAGACCCACCCGGGGGCAGGCGCTCTGTGGGCCTGGGGGAGGGCACAGGGGCCTGGAGGGCTCTGGGGGAGGAGGGGCTGGCGGTTGGTGGCGGGGAGCTAGGTTCTCACCGTTAGAGCTGAGGAGGCTGCTGCTCTCAGGGGAGGTGGTGGCACTGCGCTCTGGCGAGGGCTCTGGCTGTGATGCCGGGGCAGGTCGGGTCGCCTTCCCCCTCAGGATGTCGATGACCTGTAGAAGGATGGAAAATGGGGGTCAGCCCCAGGTTCCTCCAGCCCACACTGCTCTCGCTCTCTCCGTTCTCTTCGTGCACGGAGTCGGCTCCTGCCTCCGTGT
>ML107277.1:23592-40601 GCA_003697995.1 Taxidea taxus jeffersonii
CCCCCACCCCGCTCCCCTGGAGGCTTTTGGGGGGCGGTTAAGCAGGCCGGGGTGCGCCAGTGCAAAGTCACGTGGCCCTCCGCTTTTCTCCCCCAGACGGCATCGCCCACAGAGGGCTCCGCGGGTGAAATGGGGAACCTGGAGATCCTGATCCGTGAAAGCCAAATTTAAAAGGAAAATGTTAGGGGAGGGACAGAGGAGGGGGTGGGGAGGGGCCCGGAGAACGGCTCCCTTCCCTCCCTCCATCTCCCAGGAAGCCCGGCCTGGGTCCC
Source organism: Taxidea taxus jeffersonii (assembly GCA_003697995.1). Taxonomy (NCBI): domain Eukaryota; kingdom Metazoa; phylum Chordata; class Mammalia; order Carnivora; family Mustelidae; genus Taxidea; species Taxidea taxus. The sequence goes on from ML107277.1 coordinate 23,865, forward strand.
CCTTGGGGCGGGCGGGGTTAAGCGAGGGCAGAGAGAGCGAATGATTTCAGAGAAACCGTCCAGGCCTGAGTTCCCATAAACGCGCGGGCTGCAGGGGGTGGGGCGGGGCTGGAGGAAGTGGGGACGGGAGGGGCGGCCCAGCCCTCGGACTTCCAGTAACAGGTCTGCTGGGCGGGGCTCCGTTTCCTGCTCCCGGGGGAGGGAAGCCTCCCGCCGGGGATCTACCCGGCCACCCCCGGCACCCACACTTCCATCCTCGCGTGGGGTGGAGGAGGGAGGCCAAAGAGACCCAAGCTTCCCCGGAGGGGGGGAAGAATCCCAAGTTTTCCAGCCTAGGGGCCCCTCTGGAGCTCCACCCTTCAGGGCTCAGACTCCAGCTGGCTCCTTATCCTCCATATCCTGGCATCCACCCCGAGATCTCCTAGGGTCCGGTTATAAGGTGCCCCAACTCTTGGTGGATACCAACTTCCCCAGTCCCTGTGAGTTACAAACCCCCAAGCTGTTCTGTACCCTGTTCCTTAACTTCCCCGGGGTCAAGGAATACAGTACCCGGACCTCTGCTCTCTGGGACTCGGAACACCTCCCCTCTCTCTCGGAGGGAGACCCAGATCTCCAGCTTCCCGGTGCCTGACCTCTTGAGGGTCCAGATGCCCCAGAGATTCTTGCTCTCTCGAGTCCCTAGAAGTCCGGGCTCCCAACTAAGCTTTGCTGCTTTGGGGACCCAGACTTAGCCTGTCCCCCCTCCCCCACTCCCAGGCTCGCCAGCTGTCCATTCCGGTAAGTCTCGGCCCCAGCGGAAGGGGTTAAGGTTAGACTGAACGCCGGGAGGGGGGAGACTGCGAGTGAGTGACGGCTGCTGACGTGGGGGAGGCAGAGCAGCTGGGCTGCGGTCAAGTTCTGCGGGAAGGGATTTCCCCCAACAGGCAGCTGAGGCTGAAGTGTTTGCTTTGGAGGGAAAGGGGGGGGGGGCGAGGGGGGAGGGCGGGTGGGGCGCAGGATTTGAGACTGGTGTGCCAAGGTCGCCTTCTGCGCCCTCTGCGCCCCACGTTCACAGGCTGCAAACAAATCATCCCCCCCCCCCCCCCCCGGGTTCGCTGATGACCCCAGAGGTACCCAAAGTGGGAGGGAACTAGTTTTATTCAGCCTTTTAGATAGCTCAGACACTTTCTCCTGCTTGGACCCACAGAATGGCCCAGAAGTACCTGGGGAGCTCTGTGAGAACACCCCCCCCCCCACCAATCCCCTGTATGGAGGACCTACTGTGTGCCCAGCCGTTCTATGTTCTCTGTGCCTGTACATCGTTGCACTGAATCCTAATTTTGATAGGTCCGGTATGAGCCCCGATTTCCAGAAAAGGGCGCTGAGGCTCCGGGATGTGAAGTCACCAAGTTGGCCAGTGATGGAGGACCCCCCCCCCTTTCTGCGGCAGTGAGCTTGTCCTTTCCATCCCTACCAATTCCCAGATTGGCGCTTTATAGAAGCCATTCCTTGTCTGCCTCACACACTTTCACACGCTGATGGTTCTTGTTTTTACAGTGGGGGGAAGACTCTGGCAGAGAGGGGCGAGAAAGCGGCCAGCTGGAATTCAAACCTGGGTGGATAAAATAATAATGGGCATGGTCAAGGCTGTGGAGCGCTTACTGTGTGCCAGGCACAGAGCAGACCCTTCTCCTGCAGGGGTTCTCAGCAGCCTCAAGGGCATGTTCTCCAAACTGCAGGCGATCAACTATGGCATTTGTGAAATCAGTTTACAGGGACCGTCAACTTAAATGACCGACCTCTATGACCATGAAACAGTGGAACAGACTAGAAGATAAAATACAGAGTAGATTCCATCTAGGAAGGTGACTCTTGTTCTGGGCAATTTTTATTTCAAGCTTCTAGGTGTGGACGTGTGCTGGGTATAACATAAAGTAATGATAACAATAGTATTAATTAATACATATTGAGCACTTATAACTTACCAGGCTCAGTGCTAAGAGCTTAACATGCATAATTCACGTAACAAATCAATTGCTTAAAGATCTTTCGCATGTCTGGATTTCTTTGAAAACAATTTTTTGGTATCTTTGGGTATATTTTATTATTTTATTTTTTAAAAGCGATCCCTATACCCAACGTGGGGCTTGAACTCACGACCCCGAAATCAAGAGCTTGTATGCTCTACCAACTGAGCCCGCCAGACACCCCTCTCAGGTCTGGATTCTGATAAACATTTTGAAGCCCCCTGCAAGCAAACAGTCCTGGGTGGTAAGGGCTCTCAGAGTGCCCATTTTCCAAAAGAGGAAACTGAGGCGCAGAGTGGGGGTGGGGGGAGACCTCGTTCCAAGTCACAGCCAGCAGTGGAGACAAGACTCTAACTCAGGCTGAGGGAACTCGAAAGCCCAAGCTGAGTGTCCCTGTGTTGTGGTGGGTGAGGTGGGGGGAGGGCTGGCTCCCCCATTTATGGGGGGTGCTTTACTCACGTGTCTCCGTCCTCATCTGCACGGGTGGCCAGGGCGATGTCAGCCGACAAGGGGTGTTCCATGGAGCATACCATGGGGTACAGGGGTGTAGGCAGGTTCAGGAGAGGCAAGAGTGAGCCCATAGTTGGGGTGGGGTATATGGGCAGTAAAGGTCCTGGACAGAGAAAGGACATGGGTGAGGCCAAGCACGCAGACTCCTGACCCACCCTTACATCCAGGCCTTCGCACCTGCTGTGTCACCTGCCCCTTTTTCTAGGTCCGTTTTTAACTTCATACTGGGCCCCAAATGTCCAAGACAGACTGGTCTTCCACATCCTTCTGGGCTCAGGTGGCTTCCTCCCTTCACTATCTCCCCCTGAGCCCTGGTCACTGTCTTTGTCACTTATCTCTTCACTAGTCTGACTCCCCGTGCCCTACTAGTCAGAGGCCCTTAAGGACAGGCCCGAACCCCATCATCACCCATCGGGGGACCCTAGGGCCCGTTTGCTGAGTAAATCTGTGACTGAAGGAGGTTAGGAATGGCTGAAGCCTGGGTGTAGGGTGTGGGGTGACTGTGTAGAGAGCTGGGGAGAAGGGCGGGTCAGAAGGAGAAAGGAGTGGAGTCAGGCGCCAGACACCACGGCAGCGAAGTCATTTCCACCCATCACACAGATGGGGAAAACTGAGGCCAGGGTTCTCATCCAGAGAATGGGAAAGGGAAGGGGGCAGTGGTAGGCCTCCTGATGCACACCCTGAGGCTTTCTAACTGCTGTACTCTGATGGGGTGGAAGGTGCAGGCACTGGGCCAAAGTCTGGAAGCACTAGGCGTGGGCTCTCTGCAGCTTTGGGGTCACTCAGGGGTGGGTGATGTGAGCACAGCTGTGGAAGGGGATCCCCCTTCCTTGAGACAGGATGGGGAGAATGGTGCTTGGCCTTCTGTCATCTCCTGACTCTTGAGGGCCCCCATCTGTGCACCCCCAAGTTTGCAGGTCCTCGTATCTCCAGTACCAGGCCTTGGTGCCCTGCAGCCTTTTGCCTGAACACCCCCGAATTCTTCATCCTGGCCCTAAATCCTTCAGTCCCAGAATTTCCCCGTCCTGTCCCTGGTTCCTAGAACCCTCCAACTCCAAGCCTTGACTTTGTGACCGCCTGACTTCCTGACCTCAGATGAGACCTTGAGCCTGTGTTATGACCATACATAACTGGGTGCCCAGAACCCCAGATCTCTGTCCTGCTGGATCCTCAGGACCCCCAATACCTGGGTCTGTTTCCTCGGATCCTTGTGATCCCAGATACTGGGGTGTTTAAAACTCCAACTCTGTCCTCCTGATCCCCACTGTTCCCTGATATCATGGTTCCTGAGATTCTGATCCGCTGGCTCCATAAGAGCCATCCATAATATGTCCTCTTAGAACCTGAGTCGCTGTTTCCCTAACTCCCTTTGACACCGCATATCTGGATGTCCAGAACCCCAATTTCTTGGGCCCGACTGCCAAGCACTGAGTCCTCAAAATCCTAGATATCTGGGTTCTAAAAAGCTTGTAACTCTGTGTTCTTGGGACTACAGGCTCTGCCCCCTAGCCTCCTGGAGACTTTCAGATCTGTACTGCTAGGCACTGTTCCCTGGGTCTGCATATCTGTGGCTCTCAGACTCTGGGCTCTGTCCCTCAGGGCCCCCTGGCACCAGCGCCCTGGGACCCCCGTATCTGTGTCCCAAGGCCCTGTTCCCGCATGTTCCCATAACTGTGTCCCTGGGACCTCAGGCCCTGCCCCCTCCCAGCTCCTCAGGAATCCCATATCTGTGTCCTTGAAATTCTGTTCTGCAGCTTCTCGGCTCCCTGGGAGCTCCTGTATTTGCGTCCTGAACTCGGTTCCCTGGCTCTGGTGACCCTATGCCCTGTCTGACCCCCACCTGGCCAGGATCCTTGGGAGCCACTCACCCTGGTAGTAAAGCGCCTCTGGCCGGGCCAGTCCGTGGGGGGCCGCGGGGACCGCCGGGGAGTCGGAGCCGCCGCCTAGGGGATCCGGGGGGACCACGGGGCCCGCGGCACCGCGGGGGGCGGCGGGTTCCGGGGAGGGTGCGCGCAGCGGGCGCTTGCGGAGCGGCAGCGCGGCGCCGGGGGGCCCCGCGGCCTTGGGCCGGGTGCGCAGGTCCACGGGCCCCTCGTCCATGGCCCCCGCGGGGCATCGGGGCATGGGGCCGCCGGAGACGGCGGCCGAGCTGGCGGCCGGAGCGCGGCTCGGCTCGGCGGCAGGGGAGGGTGGCTGCGCCGGGCGCCGGGACTTCCCCTGCCGCCGGCTGAACTGAAGGGACTTTTGTCGGCCGGGGCGGTGCCGGTCGCCCGCCTCCCCGCCCCCGGCCCCCCCGGGGCCACCCGTCCGCCCCAGGGGTTTCCTGGACCCGCCGCCGCTCCGGTCGCCTCGCGGTGCTGCTCGCCGAGCGTCCCGCCTGCGCCGCGCCCCGCGCCCGCCCCCTTCCGACCCCGCGGCGCCCCCTGCGGCTGGGCCCGGGCGGGAGGCGGGGGTGGGGGCAGGAGGCGGGGTCAGGCGCTGGGGGTCCCCACCCCTGCGGCTGCGGGCCTCTCTCGGTCGCTGCCTCAGTGTTTCGGTGTTCTGGTTATTTGTCTCCCTCTCTGTGTCTCTGAGTCTCTGACTCTGTCTCTGACTCTCCCGTTTGGGTGGGTGTCTTCCTGGGTCTCGGTCTCCCTCTCCGTCTCTGTGTCCCTCTCTGGTCTCCCTGCCTCTGTCTCTCTTGTGTCTGTCTCACTATCCCTCTTTCTCTCGAGTGGCTGTCTGCCCTCAGTCTCTCCCCTAGGGTGGGAGGCCCTGGGCTCACTAGGGCGCGGGTTCGAGTCCGGACTCCCACTTCCTCGCCGGCTGACCTTGACCAGGCACTTCCCTTCGCTGAGCCGTTTCCTCCTTTGCGGGAGGAGAAAAGACGCACCCAGGTCTGGGACTGCTCTCGGCAGGCGCCCAGGCGCTATCCCTCTGCCTGCCCTCTCGCCATGTCTGCCTCCTCCAGGTGTCCCCACGGTGGATCTGAACTTCGCCGGGGGTCGGCTACGGTGGGGAAGTGCACAGAGAAACACTGAATTTGCCTCCCTCTGAGGGATCCCTGCACCCAGCCCGAGCTTCTGGGTGAAGAGATCGTGAGAGACGAAGGGAAAGAGAGACAGAGATAGCAAGAGAAGCGGAGACACAAGACCAGAGTCAGGGCGACCACAGCCCGGGCCGGGGTGGGGGGAGGGGTGGGGATGGCCGTCCGGCTGCCCCTTCTCCCCCACTTTCCCTTCCCCTCCGGGTGGGGTTGGTGGGTGGGGAACAGGCCAGGCGGGTTGGGGGCATGAGTCAGAGGCAGGCTGGAGTGGGGGGGCGGGGCGGGGCAGAGGCGGGCCTTTTCCGGGTCCCCTCCCCTACCGCCCTTCTCTCCGCCCTGGGGCGGGACCCTAGCGGCGCGGGGCTTTCCCGGATTTCCCTTGAGGCGGGGCCGTCGCTGGGGTTGCGTCCGGGTCAATGAGTTACGGGAGGCCAAGGGGGAGGCTTTGGGGACGTGGGGAGAGGGGAGCAGAGGAATGGGGGCTGCACCCCGGATCTGTCCAGGAGGCACGTAGGTCCCCCTGGTTCTCTTTGTGTCTCCCACTGTCTCTGCAGCTCTGTCCGTCCATCCTTCCGTGGCCTCTCTCTCCCCGTCTCCGGCCCCGCCCCCTAGCTCTTTTTGTCTCCCAATCTCTGTGTCTCTGTCTCCCTAGCAGCGTCTCTCTGGGACCCTGAAAGTCGGTGTGGGGCCCCAGTCCCCAGGAAAGGACTTTGCCCAGGACTCCAGCTCCACCCCGGTGGATCTTTAACCAGGGATGTGAGGAGCAGCTGTGGGCAGAGAATGGCCTCACCCCTTCCCCCTTCTCTCCTTTCTGCCTCTTTCTGGGTACCCCCCCCAACTCCTCCTTAGCCCCTGTAATGGGGAAACATCTGGGGGCAAGGCCTGGGCCCAAATCCCACCTCCACCTCTTGCTCCCCAGTGGGAACTCCGACGAGACCTTTGTCTCAAGACTCAGTTTGGTCTTCTGGCAAATGGGGCCAATGTCATCCCCTGCCTCCCCATGTTGGGGTCGCTTCAAGTGAAGGAATTAGGCTGGACAGTTTCGGGGCTGCTGTTCTCATCTACTCAGACCTCGCCCGTAGGGACTCTCAGATGGCAGACAGGTCCTGTGGGGAGCACCACCCCGCTGCACAAAAGGGGAAGCTGAGCCTCAGAGGGGTGGGGCTTGTCAAGGTGGTGACCCTAAGCGGTAGGGTTGGAAGGACACCCAACTTCCTCCTCCTCCCTGTCTCCCTCTGGCAGGTAGAGCAGTGGCTTTGGGCCTAGGCAGGACTGTCTAGGCACCTAGTGCAGGTGTCTGCACTTGGCCCAGAGAGGGGTTGGAAGGGCTGAGAGAGAGAGTGCTGGGGGTTCTTAGACTGAGGATGGATAAGGGATAAAAGTCTGAGGGAGGAGGCTCTAAAGGAGAAGACAGCTCTGAGAGAAGTAAATGGTCTAAGGGAGGGGTAGAAGGGAGGGAGAAAAGGTCTGAAGGAGGAAGTGAAGGGCTGAGGGAGAGGAGGAATGTCTGAGGGAGGAGGGTCTGAGAGAGGAGAAGGAGGTCTGAAGGAGGGAGCACTGTCTGAGAAAGGGTAAGAAGGACCAAGTGAGGGGAGCAGCTCTGAGGGAGGAGGAGAGGGTTGGTGATGGGGTGTGTGTGTGGGGGTGGGGGGGAGTTCTGAGGGAAGAGGAGACTTGAGCGTGAAGACCTGAGGGTCTGAGGATGGAAAGCATGGTCTGAGGGAGGAGGAGCATTTTGAAGAAGGAGCCTCCCTGGGGCAGAGGGAAGAGAGGCCAGCTTGGGACCAAGCAGGGACTGAGGCACGGGAACAGAGGGAGGCCTGGAGTCAGCCCCGCCCTGCAGCTGTCTAATTTCCCAGAATCTTCTATGGCTCAGGAAAGTCCCAGCTCCCGCAACCGCCTCCCTCCAGTGTCGGGAATGGAGGATGCGGAACCTGGATGGCTGCCCCCCCTCCTTTTCCCCCTGGCTCCCTGTGCCCCAGGCGGGGAGAACTAGGGTCTCCCCTCTCCGGGCTTGAGCTCTGGAGGCCCCCTGCTGGCAGGGGCAGCCCCTGGATGAGTCCCAGAAGCTTCCCAGAGAGAGCTCGGAAGTCCTTGAGCGTGTCTAACCACTTTCCCTCATGCAGGCTGCCCTTTGCATCTGTCCCAATCTTTCCCAGCTTCCTACTGCTTCTCCTCTCTCCTCCCCACCACCCCACATCCTTCTGGGGAAGGACAGACCAAGGCTGTACCTGTTCAAGGCCCAGCTGGAAGGCTGTGGGCCTGGGGCAGCTTCTAGCTCTTGGGGGCTTTCTAGAGGGGAGGATGGTACTTCTCAGATCCTAGCTTCCTATGGGCTTAATTACTGGGCCTTTTTTGCCCCAGTTTTGCTCCCAGCTGAGGTCTGCCTGCAAGTCCTGTGTTCTGTCCTCATTAGCTGTGAGACTTCCACGCACTTGCTTAATGAGCCTCATGGAGCCTCAGCTTTCTTATTCGCAGAACAGACTGGATCAGGAAACTGATGCTTCCACGCCTCAGGGCCTAATGCATAGGAAGGACTGGATGCCATGGGGCTGCAATTATTATTATTAGTCTTATTATAGCCATAGGAACAATGATCATTATCATTATCAATTAATCACAGAGTCTCAACAGCAGGACCCATTTCACTGAGGAAATTAGGATTTCCCCATGCTAGGCTTGGAGACATGCGTGTGAGGCCCGGCTCTGCCATGTGTTTGCTGTGTGACCTTGGATAGGTGGCTTTCCCTCTCTGTGTCTTCGTGGTGGCTTTATAGTTGGGGTAATAAGAGCTCCTGCTTCACAGGATTGCTGCTGAGCCGACTGAGACCAGGTGTGCAGAAGGAATGAAGGAATGCGTGATGTCTGTTCTTGTCTCCATATTGCCTGCCCTTCCTTATCACCCCTCTCCATCCAGAGGTGAGACAAGATGGGCCCATTCACTCTGGGCTGAGCTCCCACTAGGAACTGGCCCATTTGATCCTCTTGCTGTCTCGTGAGGAAATCCAACAAAAAGCTCCATTTTACAGAGAAAGAAGCAAACACCAAGGAGGGAAGTCACTGCTCTAGGGTCATATGGCAAGGGATGTTGGAGTGGAGGGAGGGTTGAGATTTTCTGCCAGGTCTCTGTGTCCCCAGCACCCTGATGGCTGCATCTGCTGACCTGGGAGGGGCAGCTGGCCCCTGGAGAAGGGTTAGAGACCTCTCCTCTCTAACTCCAGACCCTTCCCTGGGTGGAAAGGATGTAGAAGGGGAAACTCAGACACAAAAAGGCAAAGCTGTGGTCAGAGATTTGCGGGGACTGTCTGCAGGCTCCTCTCCTGCCTCTAGGCACAGGGAGGGAGGGAGTGAAGGAGGTTGAGCTGATGGACGGAAGGTTGCCTTGCAGCAGAAAGGTATAGATTCCAATTTTTTTTTTAAGATTTTATTTATTTATTTGACAGATCACAAGTAGGCAGAGAGGCAGGCAGAGAGTCAGGGGGAAGCAGGCTCCCTGCAGAGCAGAGAGCCCGATGCAGGGCTCGATCCCAGGACCCTGGGATCATGACCTGAGCCGAAGGCAGAGGCTTTAACCCACTGAGCCACCCAGGCGCCCCTATAGATTCCAATTTAAGAGAGGTTTGGGGAGAGTAAGCAAAATTACAGGCAGAGGGAAACAGACATGAGGCAGGAGCTGGAGGGCCCTGCCCCAGGTCATACAGCTTTGGGTCTGCAGACACTGCTGTGGTCCCAGAGGCTGCCCCTACACCACCCCAAGGGTGGAATGCAGGCCAGCTTCCTGCAGCATGCTCATGTCCTCCCCACCCTGGGGCCTTGGCAGCTTCTGGAACCCCTGGCACCAGGCAGGATCAGCTCATCTCGGGCTTTGGCCAAGACTTAATCTTCCCCTTTCTCCCTCTTGCTGGGTCTGCACGCACGACGCTGAGTCAGAGGATTGCAACATCTCTCCCCAGGCTTTGGGACCAGACACCCTCTGCCCCATGCACCGCCTTGATCTTGATCAGACAAAGGTGATGCAGTGGGAAGGATCCACGGCTATTGGCATCTGCCCTGGGTTGGGGAGGGGGTGTGGTTGGGGAAGGTCAGAGGGGTCCCGGGGAGGTGATGGCAGACAGTAGACAGTGCCATGCGGGACCTCAGCATCCTCATCTGTCAGTGGGGGGGCGGTCACTTTGTAATTGGGTTCGAATCCCAGCTCTGCCACTTACCAGCTGTGTGATCCTGGGCAAGTGATTTACCCTCTCTGAACCTCAGTTTCCTTATCTATAAAGTGGGGGCAAAGCAGTGAATCCTCACGGAGTTGTGAGGGTCGCAGGAGTTCAGGCACATCAGCTCAAGCTGGCAAGGAGCTAAGTTCTTGGTAAATAGAAGGTATGGTTTTTCTGTGATTGCTGTTACTAATGCCGGTACGGGAGGAGCTGCCACAGAGACACGCCGCTTGGATCCCCCTTTAAGGAAAGACTTGTGGCAAGGCTGCTAGGAACCCTCATTCAGTGGGCAAGGGAGGAGGAAAAATGTACAGGAAGCAGATGGCTGCCGGACAGCCTCCCACTGTTGGCCCCTTCAAGTTCAGCCGCGGCTTGCCAGTCAGGGACACCATCTCCTGGGCAGCCTCTGGCCATTGAGGGAGCTGGGCGAGGTAGGGGGTTCCGGCCATTTCTGCCTACTGTGGGGTTCCTCCCATGGGCAGTCTTTGCTGCAGGGGCTCCCCCTTGGGTTGACATGGTGACCTGATGATTCCTTCCCCTCTACCCAATCCTGCCTCCCCCTTCCCTTCCTCATGGATGGCCCTCCATAACTTTATGCCCGCCTGCCTCTAAGCCTCCGCTTTCTGGAGGACCAGATCAGTGAGGACACTCTGGGGATCATCTGAGGGCAGGTATTGTGTCTGCCTGGGTGGCTTCGCAGCAGGAGTTGATCTCCCTGAGCCTCAATTGTCCCCCCACCCCGAGTCAGGAGAAGAGTAAGGTGATGGCCAAGAGGCTCCCCATGAGTCAGCAGGAAAGCTCTTGGCACACTTACCTGACACACATACATCACACTCATCCTTCGGGAGGGGCACAAATCTGGGTCTTCCCTCCGCTCTGCTGGTTTCCAGCTAGGTGGCCTCAGGGAAGTCTATGCCCTCTGAGCCTGGTCTGGAAGGTGGAGATGGACCTTGTCCTTCCCAGGGTAGGGCACCGGCGGGGTCAGGTGTGGAAAGCCCCGGGGAAGGCTGGCACACAGGAAGTTCAAGAGCCAGCTGGTGTCATTCCTGTGATCCCCCTGAGGGGCTGAGCCAGGGGTGGTAGTGGGTAAGCTGTAGGGCAGGCATGTCTGACCCCTGTGGTGGGGTCAGATCATGATCTTGGGCTGACCCATGCAGGGAAGTCCCAGGGCTGGGAAACCGTGGTGTCCTCCTGTTGAAGCTTCCCGATTCTAGGATACATCACAGAGTGTGGGGGGGGAACCCTCATTCAGTGGGCAAGGGAGGAGGAAAAATGTACAAGAAGCAAGGCTGCCTCTTTCATCAAGCTTGAATTCCCCAAGGGTGGGAGGAGGACCTCTACCTTCAGACTGGGAGGTCCGTGAGGTGGGGGACACACTCCCCATCCGTGTGGGAGTTTGTGGTGTGTTCTTTCTCCTCCACCAGACCAGGATCTCCCTGACAAAGAGGGTGTGACAGCTGTATGGATTAGGGATCTCCAAGAGTGAGTGATGCCTCTCCTATCAGACCCAGAACTCTCCCTGGGTGGGGGGCTAGGGGTGCCTCTCATGAGACTGGGAGTTCCCTGGAGATAAGGAAGCACGTTTCCCTCATCTGTCTGGGACAGTGGTTCTCAATTGAGGGGAGCTTTTTTGTCCCCTTCCAGGTGATATTCCGCTAAATATTAGACTAGACCAGAGCTTCCTGAAGATAGTAGACATGCCTCCACCATCAAACTGAAGTTCCCTGAGACTGCTTCTGGCTCCTGCTTCCTCCAGACCGTCGCCTTGAGCTGTGCAGCTTGACTCAGCCATTGTACACAGGAACACTGTGAGAGTGAGATTAATCTTGTCCCCAATATTAAATATGAAGTATGAGTTCCCCTGGAGGAAGCTGTTGCCTGCCTTCTCCATCAGATTAGTGCTTGCTTCCAGAGATTTGAATTGGGGAAGTCTCTCTCTCCCACCAACCTAGCCGCTCCCTGAGATGGGGCAAGCCTCCCCCAACGAACTTGGAGCCCCCACCTCTTTCCAATCCCACTCCCCAGGAGCCCATCCTGGAGGAAGGGACAGCACCCTCCCTGAAAAGCCAGCCTTTTTCCTGGAAGTTGGCATCTCCCCTGTGTGAGGCCACAACCGCCCCTGCGGCCACCAGGGCCTAAAAATACAGATGCCAAAGTTCCCTGGGCTCCTGGGAAAGCCAAGGTCACGCCAGGCTCTTCCTCATTTGAGCCAGGGACACGAAAGACTCACCTCCCCTGTCCCCCAAACCATCGTCTGTCCCGGTGGGGGAATCCCCAGCCTTCTAAAACCTTCCCGGGAGGGTGAGCACCGGGGGTGTGGGTCTCCAGCACCCCATTTAGTGGAACGGGGTCACCAGCTGGAAGAAACCTTCACACCCTGCCTCCCAGCCCTGCACCCCAGGGCAGGCTGTTTGCTCATCTGAAAAGCACAGGGCTGGCACTAGCCGCTGGTGCAGCTGTACCCGCAGGGCACCTAGCTCTGGGCTGGCTGGCGAGGGATGGGATAAACGGGGGCCCCTACCGCCATGCCCTGCCGGGGTTGGTGGGGAGGTGGTGGTTGGCTTGTGGCGTCTACTTTGGACATCACCCACTGCGGAACTTGTCACTTCGGCCTCCTGCGGTAACACGTTGTCACAGTACATTTGCTCACTTCTGGGAAAATCAAATCGTATTGTGTGTTTCACATCCCAGTTCTCCTCTTGTGGCTTCTCACTGCCCCCTCCTGCCTCCCGGGGCTCAGGAATTTTGTGTCCCTGCCCCCCTGGAGAACAAAGTCCTCTGAGGACCAGAGAGATGCACAATTGTGGGATTAAAAAATATATATGTATTTTCAAATGATGAAACATAAGGGGGGGCTTTGCATAAAATAAGAATGCTCCGTTTCATGACCCGTTATAAAGGGAAGAGTTCGCTGTGGTCAGAAATGGTTTTGCCCTTTCCTTAGAAGCCCCTTCTTGCCTCTTCCAAATTACAGCCCTTGTGCTCCCCTTAAAGCAAGCTATAAATTCCTTAATGGTTTTATGGCTTTCTTTGATACTTTTGCTGCCTATGAATACGCCCGTGACTACTACAGTCTTGCGTTTGTAATAAGGGGATCTTACGGTGCAGGTGGCTTCTTGTGCTCAGCTGCATCCCTGTGCGCTGTGGGCCTATGCTCGCGTCCGTGGGAGTGCCTTCGTGGGCGTGGCTGTGTACTCTCTTTTTTGCGCGATATTCCAGTTTGCCAATGCTGTCTCCTGTTGGCAGGCACAGGCATGATTTTGACGCTGAGCGGCTCTTTTGACAAAGCTGTGTGCCTCTCCTGGTGCCTGTGAGCACCCCTTTTCCTGCATTCCCCAAGAGCGGGGTTGTTGTAGGATGGGGCCAATGATGGGTCTAGGTCCAAGGGTGCAACATATGGCCAGACAGTTTTTCCCTGTGATTGTACCATTTTATTTTATTATGTATATATATATATATTAGTATTTTTTATTTGACAGACAGAGATCACAAGCAGGCAGAGAGGCAGGCAGAGAGAGGAAGGGAAGCAGGCTCCCCGCTGAGCAGAGAGCCGATGTGGGGCTCGATCCCAGGACCCCTGGATCAGGACCTGAGCCGAAGGCAGAGGCTTTAACCCACTGAGCCACCCAGGCGCCCCTGATTGCACCATTTAAAAAAATAAGATTTTAGTGGGCACCTGGGTGGCTCAGTGGGTTAAAGCCTCTGCCTTCAGCTCAGGTCCTGATCCCGGGATCCTGGGATGGAGCCCCGCATCACATCGGGCTCTCTGCTCAGCGGGGAGCCTGCTTCCCCCTCTCTCTGCCTGACTCTCTGCCTGCTTGTGATTTCTCTCTCTGTCAAATAAATAAATAAAATATTTAAAAAAAGATTTTATTTATTTATTTGTCAGAGAGTGAGAGAGCGCACAAGTAGGGGGAGGGGCAGAGGCAGAAGCAGACTGCCTGCTGAGCAAGGAACCCCCACAGGGGACTGGATCCTAGGACCCTGGGATCATGACCTGAGCCAAAGGCAGACACTTAACCAACTAAACCACCCAGGCATCCTGAGTGCACCAATTTTGACTCCCATCTCCAATGTCTGCTGTGGGTTCTACTTGGCTTCTCTCCTTGCCAGCACTCGTTCTGGCCAGACTTTTAAAGTATGAGTCACCCTGCATGCCTGCATGTGTGTGTGTGTGTGTGTGTGTGTGTGTGTGTGTAGAAGAATCTCAGGGTGGTTCTAATTTGTAATTCCTGGCTCAATAACAAGGTTGAGTACCTTTTCCTGTGTCCATTGTCTACTTGGATCCAAGCGCAACAGAATCTTCACGACAAAAAATTCTAGAACCCCGGGCACCTGGGTGGCTCAGTCGGTTAAGCATCTGCCTTTGGCTCAGGTCATGGCCCCGGGGTCCTGGGATCGAGCCCTGTACTAAACTCCCTACTCAGCGAGGAGCCTGCTTCTCCCTCTACTCTCCCCCCCCGACCCCCGCTCATGATCTCTCTCTCTCTCTTTCAAATAAATAGACAAAGTCTTAAAAAAAAATCTAGAACCCTAGAATCTTAAGGGCAAAGAATTCTGGAGTCCCGGGCTTTCTGGAACAAGGCATTCCAGAGTCCTGTGGCTGGTTTCCTCATTCATGTAATGGGGTTGATAGGGGTCTCTCACTCACAGGGTTGACTAAGGATTACTTCAGCCACAGGGTTGGCTAGAATGGGGTCTGGCACATGGCAAGCTCAGTAAGTGGTTTCCCTTAAGGCAGGAAACTTACCCATTTCGTTATTTTCTGTATCCTCAGTCCCTACAACAGGAGAGAGGCTCAGCAAATAGTTTCGAAGAGAATGAATGAATCCTAGACTCAAAGGATCAAAGGCTCCGAGAAACTTGGAGTCGTGGACTGTAAGGAGCAAAGATGGATGGAAATTCAGAAGGGAGAAGGGTCAGATCAGAGAGGCATAGGGACTAAAGAATGATAGAAATGCATTCTTGGCAAATCTCAGGGGCGCTGTCTTAAAGTCTCAGAAATGAGGACGCTCCAGGCCCCCTGGACTCAGGGTGGGAAGGGTGTGGGGGAGGCCTGAGGACGAGGCCTTACTTGCTCTCATTCTTCATGGGGGCTGTTCCCACCACTTCTCATTCCCACTGCCTCCCCTCGCTGGTCCTCCCCGCGCCTGTGGATGGCTCCCACCTGGGCCTCAGGCTCCTGCCACGGATGGCCGGCTGCTCTGCACCAGGCACCACCTTCCCCCCTCCCCTCGCCCGATCTCCCCCTCTGTCCCCACCTACACCCCTGCTTTCAATAGCAGCCTCCCCACCCCCCACCCTCCTGCCCACACACACCCTTTCCACGGCAGCCTCAAAAATACACCTCTTCCTCTGAGATCTGAACCAGGGCACATGGTAGGGGTTCCATAGCGTGGCCTCAATTCCAGCAGCCTCTCCTCCAGGAAGCTCTCCCTGATTTCTCTCCCTAGGCTGGGTGGGGTTCCTTTCCTGGGTTCTCCCACCGGACCCTTAACTGTGCTGGGATGTCACATTCCTGTCTGGGGGACAACCCAGTCTCCCCTATGTCTCCCCATATCCCTTGTGAGGATAGGTTTGTTTACCCACAAACACGGCTCCAAGCAGCTGAGACCTCAGGGAACCGGTGTGTCCGTCCCATCTGCCTATTGAAAAAGGCTTTCTCAAATTGCTCTGAATTGTACCTCTTGATCCCGTCCCTCTGGGACACACAGATGGCTCCACTGGTTTTTCTAGGTCAACCAAGGAGTGCCCAGTGGTTCAAAGGGACCCGGTAAAACCTGACAGATCTCAGTCCAGGACCCGCCCTCCTGAGACACAGGAACCGGTCCTGGTCACTGGCTCAGGTCTGTGTTCTGCCCTAAAGGCTCACAAAGACCTTCTGTTTCATTTATAAATATTTCTTGCGTGTACCTGTGTACCCATAGGTGAGATCTGAGACCTCAACACCCACCCTGAATTCGATCCCTTCCCCCCTTCCACTTCCTCTCTCCTTCACTTGAGGCACAGAGAGGTTAGGGACTTTGCCTAAGCTCACACAGCCAGGGAAGGGCAAGGGAGATAAGCTTTCAAAAATCAACTTAAAAAAAAAAAACGACTTTATTGAAGTATCATTTACAGACAATAAAACACACCCATTTTAAATGTGTACATTGGATGAGTTCTGATAAAAGTTGATAGTCCTGTCATCATGTCCCATATGTCCCATATCCCATATTCCAGTTATTGGGGATATCCCAACATTTCCATCACCCTAAACCTCTCCTGTGCTCCTTTGCAGTCACCCACCACCCAGATCTCCAAGTCTCTGGCAGCCACTGATCTGGTTTTTTGTTTGTTTTATCTCTAAGTTTTGCTTTTCTAGAATGTCACAGGAATGCAATCATACAGTATGTGGTCTTTAAAAAATTATTTTAAAAAATTGGGGATGCCTGGGTGGCTCAGTTGGTTAAGTGTCTGCCTTCGGCTCAGGTCATGATCTCAGGGTCCTGGGATCGAGTCATGCCTTGGGCTCCTTGCTCAGCAGGAAGCCTGCTTCTTCCTCTACCTCTGCCGGCTGCTCCCCCTGCTTGGGCTCTCTCTCGCTCTCACTTTTGCTCTGACAAATAAAAAATTATTTAAAAATTTGCATGCAATAAAATTCACTCTTTCTGGTGGATTGTTCTATCAGCCTCTCTCTCTGCAGGCCTTTGCGTAGCCACCTCCAGAATCGCTTTACAGATGATTTCCATCACCCCCCCAACCCCCGCCCAAATCCCCGCATGCTGGTCATCTGTGGTCTCACCGTTTCCCTGTCCCACCTCTGGCGACCACCCAGCAATCTGCTCTCCATCCCTACCCTCTGGCCTTTTTCCGAATGTCTGATAACAGGGAATAACGTTGCCTTTGGAGGCTGGCTTCTTGGACTCTGCTTCGTGAACCCGAGATCATGCACGTGGTCGTGTGCAGGCGGGGGGGGGGGGGGGGGGGGGGGGGGGGGGGGGGGGGG